>CAAE01007053.1:0-35925 GCA_000180735.1 Tetraodon nigroviridis | reverse complement strand
ACGGCCCTGCGACCAGAGCGGTTCTGACCCGGCCCCAGCGGGTCTGCTCCCGGCCCCAGGTCAGGGGACGCCTCAGGGCCGCGAGGTCAGACCGGCGTTGGGTCAGCAGAGGCCGCCGACTCCTCCGCCTGGCCCGGCGCCGGGGGGACTCTGGTGGGCTCCCGGGGCTCGGAGCACACGATGTGGCCCTTTTGGTGTTCATGTGACGGCGGGTGTGTTTGGTCAGGTGATCCTGCGCATGAAGCGCCGCTCACACACACTACACACAAACTTCTTCTCACCGGTGTGAGTGCGGCGGTGACGGGACAGCTCGTCGGAACGGGCAAACTTCTTCTCACAGCCGTCCCAGTGACAACTGAAGGGCTTCTCACCTGAGAGGAGGAAGAGAAGACGAAGAGTTGAGGCACAGCAAAGCATCAAATGGCCACAGACAAAAGAGGAACCTCAGAGGAACTCAAGAAGGTTCAAGACGGTCAACCTGAGGAAACCCAGAGACCAGGCTGTCAGCGCTGGAGGCTGACAGGAGAGGACACCTGTGGTGGTCACCTGTGTGGGTGTGGTGGTGTGGTGGTCACCTGTGTGCGTGCGGAGGTGCGTGTGTCACCTGTGTGTGTGCGGAGGTGTGGTGGTCACCTGTGTGCGTGCGGAGGTGTGCCTTCAGGTGAGAACTCTTGAAGTAGGTCTTCTTGCAGCCGGGGAAGTTGCAGACGTAATTCCGTCTGCGGCAGAAGTCCGTCTGTGGGGCGCCGCTTCCTGTGGGCATGAAGACTGGGGCAGGGGCGAGGGGGAGGAGCTTGGTGCTGCCCAGGTTCATGACGGCCGGCGAGGACTGAGGGGGCGGGGCTGCAGCTGGCTGAGGAACCCACAGCACAGCAGAACCTACCAGCAGGGGCGGAGCAAAGCCGGGAGCGGCCTGGGGCAGGATGGCCTTGGGGCCCCCTGCTGGGGGGACCGGAGCTGGAGCCTGGACAAACGCGGAGATCACCCCCGTCTGACCGCTGACCGGGAAGACCTGGCAGAGGAGCGGAGCAGGGGGAGGAGAGCTGGGAGGAGGCTCCTCCGGGGGGCTCCGGGGAGCTTTCAGCCTGGTGGCCTCGGAGGAGCAGCAGGTGGGAGGGGCCACACGAAGGAGGGCCAGGCGAAGGAAGGTGGAGGCGGTCGGCAGTGTGGCGGATGACGCTGGTGGCCGCGGCTCTGCTGGAGGACTCCGGCTGCGGTGGAGGTGTGGAGGTCTGTGAGGGGGGAGAGCAGGGGGGTTCTGCCGTGGTCAGGAGGAGGTTGGGACCTTGGCCGGGGCCCGCCCGGGGACAGCGGCGCTGCCGCCGGAGCTCTCGCTGGAGTGTGGGCTGTGGGGCGGAGTCATGCACTGAAAGGACAAGAACAGGTTGTGACTGGCCCTCCAGGGGGGGTCTGAGGGGCTACCGGCTCCTACCAGGGACGACAGGGACACCAGGTCTCCGGCAACATCGCCCCCCTCTGGCTGGAGGTGGACGGCGTCCCAGGAGTCGCACGTGGGCGTCAGCGGACGCGTCAGGCGCAGCTTCTGGCCCCAGAAGCTCATGCTGACCTAGGGCTTCGGCAGCCTCCAGGTCGTGGTGCTCCACGCTGAGCTTCAGCTCCATGGTCTCCGGCTGGGGACCAGCCTGTGGGGGTCACAGAGGCCCCAGGGTTAGCACCAGCACACCACACACGCTACGACACAAGCCCCGCCCCCTCCCCACGAAAGCCTGCCCAAAGAGCGCGAGGCTACAGAAAGGAAGTGTGACCGCACACATCCATGCAAACGCAGTGGCCGTGGTTTCCCACAGACAACAGTCACGTGAACGCATCACACGCCACCGCAGCCACAGACGGAGGAGTGTTTGGCGTCAACTTGTCTCCGAACAGGAACTTCCGGCTTCGGCTGATCAGCGTCCCCAACTCCCCTTTGATGTCAACAAAGACTGAGCCTTTCATCCCTGACTAGGGCGGCTGGCTATGACATCACAGACGCTTCGCCACATCAAAGCATCAAACAACGAGCAGAAGAAGAAAGAAGCGGTTGAAACACCCGAGGACCCCACGCAGGAGGCTGACCTGAGCGCCGGAGGAGGCTTCACCTGGAGCAGGAGGAGCCGCAGGAGCAGAGCCTCTGTAGGAGCAGCAGGAGCAGAGCCTCTGAGGAGCAGGAGGAGCCGCAGGAGCAGAGCCTCTGAGGAGCAGGAGGAGCCGCAAGAGCAGAGCCTCTGAGGAGCAGCAGGAGCAGAGCCTCTGAGGAGCCGCAGAGCAGCAGGAGCAGCAAGAGCAGAGCCTCTGAGGAGCAGAGCCTCTGAGGAGCAGCAGGAGCAGAGCCTCTGAGGAGCAGGAGGAGCCGCAGGAGCAGAGCCTCTGAGGAGCAGCAGGAGCAGAGCCTCTGAGGAGCCGCAGGAGCAGCAGGAGCAGCAGGAGCAGAGCCTCTTGAGGAGTCAGGAGGACCAGAGACTCTGAGGAGCAGGAGGAGCAGAGACTCTGAGGAGCAGCAGGAGCAGAGCCTCTGAGGAGCAGCAGGAGCAGAGCCTCTGAGGAGCCGCAGGAGCCGCAGGAGCAGAGCCTCTGAGAAGCAGGAGGAGCAGCAGGAGCAGAGACTCTGAGGAGCAGAGACTCTGAGGAGCAGGAGGAGCAGCAGGAGCAGAGACTCTGAGGAGCAGAGACTCTGAGGAGCAGGAGGAGCAGAGACTCTGAGGAGCAGGAGGAGCAGCAGGAACAGAGACTCTGAGGAGCCGCAGGAGCAGAGAAACAAACCTCCGACCGGTCTGGCGGCTGGTAACACGCAGCCAATCAGCGTCAGAGGTGTAGCGGCCGCCGGCCAATCGCAGGCGAGGCGGTGCGTACCGAGGAACGTGCTCGCCACGCGATTGGCCGAACGCAGGGTGCTTGCCTATCGGGGGCGTGTCCTGGAGTCAGCCGTGTCACAGTAAACCCGCTGAACCCGGACGCGCGCTTCCAGTGGGGGGAAAGGTTGGCAGGCGGGAGGCGGGAGCGCGCCTGCACGGAGACGAGCGCGAGGGACACAAAAGGAAGAGAGACGATCGGTCAGGTGATCGGTCAGGTGATCGGTCAGGTGATCGATCATCAGCTGGTGGCGATCAAAAAGATGGAGCTTCTGGAAGGAACAATGAAATGAGATTAAAATAAAGATCACGTGGATGTCTGAGTTAGTGAAGGAACACAAGAGGAAGAGGAGCCGGGGGAGGAGGAGGAGGAGGAGTTGATACAGAAGCAGGAGCAGGAGAGAACAGCTCCTTGGTTCTCCAACTCTGAGACCTTCTGCCAGAACTTGGAGCTCCAAGAGCTCTTCAGGAACTCAGGCTGTTACTGTTGTCATGGCGACGCGTCTGCGAGAGGAGGAGGTGGAGGTGGTGCAGCCTGGGTGGAGCAGATCTGAACCAGACATCATCTCCCTCTGAGAGCAGCAGGGTCCAGCTGGAGCTGGAGCTGGAGCTGAGGGCAGGGCGCTACGATGGAAACATCTGAGCTGGACACGGAGCCACGTTCACGTATTTATTCAGCCCCGTCAAAGTCAGGAAGCAGCAGCCTGGTTCAGGCTCCCGGCTGGTTCCTGCTGGTTCCTGCTGGTTCCTGCTGGTTCCTGCTGGTTCCTGCTGGTTCCTGCCAGACGTTTACCAGCTGTTTGGAGGAGCGTCTGAGGAGGGCACGCGGCTCGTTTGCAATCATTCCATCCTGGTCTGACAGGCTGAGCGTTGCTAGGCAACTTCTGAGTGTCGGCCCTGTTACCATGGCGACAGCAACGGCAGCGGCGTCCTGGAGTGACCTCAGCAGAGATGCGTCGCAGGCTGCTGGATTCCAGCGTCTAGACGCCAGCTGTCCTCGGGCGACTCTGCTGCAGTGTTACCACGGCAACGCCCCTCCCCCCGGTTCCACAGCAGGAACCTTTCTGCCACACAGGTGAAGAGAGGCGACCCAGAGGAACCATCTTCAGAAGGTCCTGATGCTCCTCAGCGGCCCGTCCAGGCCGGAGAAGAGCCGTCGCTCCACCTTCAGCACCTCCTCGTACAGACGCGGAGGCCGGATGTCCAGCAGGAAGCCGAAGAGACGCAGGAACCATTTGAAGCTGTGGGGCAGCGTGGCCTCCGCCTGCGCGTAGTGGCCCCGACACATCCTGCACAGAAGAACAGCCCCTAACGCTGTTAGCGCCGGGCCAGGGGGCGGGGCCCGGAGCAGCCGCTGGGACCGCGTCCTCACTCACCTGGGATGGCAGGGCTTCAGCGCCGGGTGCCAGTACCAGGAACCCCTGAGAGGGTGGGACAGGACCCCAGGCAGCTTCTTCTGGTGGAAACTGGGACCGTCGGCTCCACCCCGGTCCCCCCAGCAGAACCTGAAGCTGGACGGGCGGAGCTGCTGGGCTGCTGCTGGCGGAGCGGACAGCTTGTGGAGGCAGGACCGCAGCTGCTGGGCCACTCCTGGAGGTTCCACACACACCAGGAACCTTAGCTGGAACCTGAAGGGTCATTCACCAGTCCTCCAGCACCACCCTCACCCCCGCCAGTCCAGCTAGCATCAGCTGCTGGGTGGTCAGAGAGCTCAGGAGGAGCTGGTCCAACTGGTCAGACTGGTTAAACTGGTCAGACTGGTTAAACTGGTCAGACTGGTCAGATTGGTTAAACTGGTCAGACTGGTCAGATTGGTTAAACTGGTCAGACTGGTTAAACTGGTCAGACTGGTCAGATTGGTTAAACTGGTCAGACTGGTTAAACTGGTCAGATTGGTTAAACTGGTCAGACTGGTCAGACTGGTCAGACTGGTTAAACTGGTCAGACTGGTCAGATTGGTTAAACTGGTCAGACTGGTTAAACTGGTCAGACTGGTCAGATTGGTTAAACTGGTCAGACTGGCTAAACTGGTCAGACTGGTCAGATTGGTTAAACTGGTCAGACCGGCTAAACTGGTCAGACTGGTCAGACTGGTTAAACTGGTCAGACTGGTTAAACTGGTCAGACTGGTCAGACTGGTTAAACTGGTCAGACTGGTTAAACTGGTCAGACTGGTTAAATAATACTGAATGTTCTCACTTTTCTTCTTCATCACAACACATCTGTTCCTCCTGTTCAAACACAGAGGTTTGCTGCTGGTTTTCCACTGTTTCCTGGAGAAAAACAACAACAATCACACACACACACACACACACACACACACACACACACACACACACACACAATCCTGATGTCACCTCAGGACTCTAAACTGTTCTCTGTCCCACCTGGAATCGTCCACCTTTCTCTGGTTTTCAGCTCGGACCAGAACCTGGTGGAGCAGCCGGAACCACCTCCTCAGACTGAACTGGTCCTCTGTCCCCCGGTCCTCTGTCCCCCGGTCCCCACCTGTACCAGTCAGATCAGGAGCTCAGACCAACCCTCCAGCAGGTAAACCGTCCTCAGGTGTAGCAGCAGAGCTCACCTGGCCGGTGGAGTCCAGAGGAGTCCACCTGACTGCATAAATCCCTGAAACACACACACACACACACACACACACACACACAGTCAGGCCAGGTGTGTAGGAACACCTGGAGCGTAGGTGTGGCGAGGAGGGGGCGTGGTCACCACTCGCTCTGGTCGTCCAGCCCGTAGAGCAGCTTCATGGCCACCACGATGAGGGCGGCGGCCTGAGCGTCGTAGCGCGGCAACGCAGCAGGAGAGGCGGCGGCGGCGGTGTGCAGGCGAGCGTCCATCATCCCCCTCCGCTCCATCAGCCGGCACAGCAGCGGGTGGAGCTGAGCTGCACCGGGAGCAGAGACACCGTCAGCACGCGGGCGCACGGACGCCAGGGGGCGGAGCAGCGTTACCTGGCAGGTTGGCGTCCAGCAGGTAGCGCAGACTGAGCCTGGCGGGGTGCAGCAAGCTCTGGCTGCTGATTGGAGGAAAAGCAGGAAGTTGCAGGAGCGAGAGCAGCGACTCCGCCTCCCTGTGGACGGCGCCGTGGGACGGGACGCTCTGGACGCACAAGACAGGCTCAGGTCCTGCTGCTGGGCCTCCGGGACCTCCTGGACCCACCCTGACCCACCTCCACCCTGAAGACCACCGCAGCCTTGCCCTCCACCTTCATCTCATCCGGAAGTCGCTCGTACGCGTGCACGTAGGGCAGGTGGCCCTGGTCCACCAACCTGCAGCAGAGCCCAGAGTCTGTCCCACCTGTCCCAGAGACGCCAGGACGGGGACACACACACACACACACACACACACACACACACACACACACACACACACACACACACACACACACACACACACACGCGCCTGCTCACCTGAGGAGGTCGCTGAGGGTCAGAGCCTCACGGCTCCACACCAGAGCCAGGTGGAGCAGAGCCAGGGTGGTGCTCATGCTCAGGGCCCGCTGGCCCCGCCCCCCACACAGGTGGGTGGAGTCACTCACTCAGTAAGGAGCACGCCGACGCACGCACATGCAGACTCTCTGGGGAAACACACACCTGGGCAGTCACACACACACACACACACACACACACACACACACACACACACACACACACACACACACACACACACACACACACACAGAGAAACAGACACACACAGACACACACACACACACACACACACACCTAGGTCTGCAGAAGTGTCTCCCTCAGAGTCGATGACAGCGGTTCTGGAGGAGTCAGAGTCCTGTGGGGGGGTCGGGGGGTCAGGGTCACGCTGATCCTGGTGCCGTAGGTGGAGGTGCTGAACTCACCAGTCTGAAGGCGGGGCTCCTGGCTGCTCTCTGGGTGTAGGCCCGCCCACTCTTCTGCAGGTAGAGTCTCCACATGTCCCACAAGACCCGATCCTGAAAACCAGACCTGGGGTCAGCTGGGATGAGGGACCCTCTACCTGGGCCTGAGCACCCACCTTGAAGTCCCGGCTGACCCCTCAGTGTGAGCAGAGCGTCGGCCTGGACCTTCAGGATGAACTGGAAGCCCTCACAGAGGAGCCAGGCTCGGCCGGGCCCTGGCAGGAGGGGCCACAAGGTTGGCTTCTAGCACCCAGCGCCCACTGCCCCCAGGGCCCCCAGACCCACTCGCACCCACTGCCCCCAGGGCCCCCAGACCTACCCGCGCCCACGCCCCTAGGCCCCTATACCTACCCGCGCCCACGCATTCCAGGGCCCCCAGACCCACCGTTCGTGCGGCTCTTGCGTCCTCTGCCCACGGTGGAGATCCTGCTGGAGCCTGGAGTGAAGCTGGCCCCCCCCACATCTGGCCCCCCCCCGCGCGCACACAAACACACACACACACACACACACACACACACACACACACACACACACACACACACACACGTGTGTGAGAGAGACGGAGATCAGACCACAGAAACCCCAACAGGGAACCGGCCCCAACCCGGGTCAGGTGAGGTTCCCCGAGCTGTCTGAGAAGCCGGAGAGCGAGCACCCTCGTCCCTGTTCGGAACCGGAGATCAAAGCCATCAAAGGCGGCAGTGGCGGGTTACCTCGGCGACGCTGTGGCAGGTTCTGCAGTAAAAACCACCCTCGTCCGAAAGCCCCCAGTCCACGGCCGAACACTGAGCGCAGGCTTCCCGGTACCCTGCCTGCACGCACGCACACACGCACGCGCCGGGTTAGCTGCCGACATGAGCTCGTGCTCGTCTTTTGTCCGTAAAAGTTACCGTAACTTCTGCGTCCATTTCCAAGCGGGTCCGACAGAACAGCAACGTAAGCACGTGACGGTGGTTCGGTCCGTTCAGAAGCTTCTTTTTCTTTTTGCTTCTTCTTCTTCTTCTTCTTCTTCTTCTTCTTCTTCTTCTTCTATCGCTACTACCGATACTGCTGAAATGCTCTGCTGCCACCCACAGGCCGAGAAGACCAACTACAGCTTTGACACGTTACTGAAACGTGTACAGTACTATAGCTACTACTACCAATAATAATAATAATAATAATAATAATAATAATAATAATAATAATAATAATAATAATAATAATAAGTTTATTCTCACCGTTTGGTGTGCTGCGTTCATGCAGCTTTAATTTGAAGACAGGTTTGTCTGGTTTAAAAACATCCGCCTTTATTCTGAAGGCCTTCGCTGTATTTCCGGGCCAGGTGTCCGTTTTACTGTAACTTTACGCAGCAGATGCGTCTTCCTGCTTTAACCTATTTGTTTTCTAATCGTTTTAAAAATACTAAAGTCAAAAGTCGTTTTAGTCAGAGGCACGTTTGCGTTTCTTTTTAGGTTCGAGGGAGTCTCTGGGTTTCGTTTATTCTCCTATTTTTGTTTAAACGGTCGATAAAGTCTCCAGTCTCCCGACTTAGATTGTTTTTCTCTGTGGAGGATTAAAGCTTCCTTCCCAGGCTGAGATGAGAGAACATCTGTGTCTTCTCCCAGCTCTGCTGTCCACCCTGCTGGTCCTTTGTCCTGCAGCAGAACCTGACGAGGACCACGAAGGTGAGATTTTATTTCCTGTTTGGGATCAAAAGTCCTCCCGGCTCCAAAAGTCGCGTTAAACGTCCCAGAAGCTCCAACCTGCCAAATATCACGTTATAATATGTAGCAGGTCTGGAAACATCCGGAACTTCTACACGTTTAGACCAGCGTCATCACGAAAACTCAACTTGACCCTGAGAAGACTTGCGTGTAGGCAGAAACACAAGTGTGTGTGTGTGTGTGTGTGTGTGTGTGCGTGTGTCCGTGCGTGTGAGTGAGTGAGCACAAGACTCTGATGAGGAGGATGAGCAGAAATCCTGGACCGGAGCCTGCAGGAGGACGTGGGCCCGGGACTGCTCCTCTGGGTTCTGACCTGGTTCTGGTGTCTCAGGAGCTCTCAGGTCCATGTTGGAGGACTTCCACGTGCTTCCTCTGTCCGACCTGCGGACGCACTCTGTCCGCCGCCGTGACGTCCAGCAGGAGACTGACGTGGAGAAGCTGGTCAGCTTTGATGCTCTGCAAAGGTCAGAGGTCACAGGTCACTTTTGGCCCTGAAAGGGTCCCAGAAGGCTCCAGTGGGTGTCTGTGTTGTCAGGACCTTCACGCTGTACCTGAGGACCAACCAGCAGCTCTTCACACACGACTTCAGCGCCGTGGTGGTGGAGGAGGACGGCCAGGAGCGGCGCTTCCCCGTCCGCCGACACACCTACTTCAGCGGACACGTTGTCGGTACGAGCGCGAGCTAGTGGCGTGGGCGCGGGCGTGGGCGAGGGTTAGGGTGTGAGCGTGGGCGAGGGTTAGGGCGTGGGCGTGGGTGTGAGCGCGGGCGAGGGTGTGAGCGTGGGCGTGGGCGTGGGTGTGAGCGCGGGCGAGGGTGTGAGCGTGGGCGTGGGTGTGAGCGTGGGCGAGGGTGTGAGTGCGGGCGAGGGTTAGGGTGCGAGCGTGGGTGCGAGCGTGGGCGTGGGCGAGGGTGTGAGCGTGGGCGTGGGCGTGGGCAAGGGCGCGAGCGTGGGTGCGAGCGTGGGCGTGGGCGAGGGGTGTGAGCGTGGGCGTGGGCGTGGGCGAGGGTTAGGGCGTGGGCGTAGGCGTGGGCGTGGGCGCGGGCGAGGGTGCGAGCGTGGGCGCGGGCGAGGCTCTTCTGCGGTCCACTATGCGCTCTCTGTTGCAGGAGAGGAGAACTCGCGCGTTCAGGCGCACATGGACGAGGAGCAGTTCTCCGCCCACATCCTGACGGAGGGCGGCGAGTACAACGTGGAGGTGAGCGGCGCTCCGCCTCAGCTGGGATCAGCGTCTTCGCCTGTGACGCCCGCGCTCTCGCCGAGCAGCCTCTGTGGAGGTTCACGTCGGCGCCCCCCGATGGACGGCTGCTGGTCTACCGCTCAGAAGACATCCGCAACCTGAGGAGGCTGCAGCAGGCGTCCGTCTGCGGCTACGTCAGCTCCAACGCCTCCCACCTCCTCCCCGAGGACAGACCGCCGGCCGTGTTGGAGGAGCAGGAGGCTCCCGGCAGCCATGGTAGGTCAAAGGTCACCACGGCCCCATTCGCTCGCAGGTGGGTGATGGTGTGGCTCCGCCCCCGCCCCCGTGTCCCAGAGTGGCCGTCCCGAGCCAAGCGTCAGGTGGACGAGCAGGTGAAGAACACGTGTCCTCTGCTGCTGGTGGCCGACCACCGCTTCTTCAGGCACATGGGCCACGGCGAGGAGAGCACCACCCTCAACTACCTGGTGAGTCCCGCCGCCGCCGCCGCCGCCACCAGCCTGCTAACGGCGCGACTGTCCTCAGATCGAGCTGATCGACCGCGTGGACGACATGTACAGGAACACCGTGTGGGAGCAGGACTTCTCCGGCTACGGCGTCCAGATCCAGCAGGTAAGCCGACGGTTCCAGCGAAGCCACGGGTGCAGCTAAAGCTCCGCCTCCGCTCAGATCATCATCGAGAAGAGCCCCACCCCCGTCGCCCCAGGAAGACGCCATTTCAACATGAGAGGAAGTCCTGTGGGGAAGCGGGACGTGTGGGACGTGAAGAAGCTCCTGGAGGTAACAGCCGGTTTGCTGGACCCACCTGACCTCAGCACACCTGGAAAGTCCTGATGTCCATCGGACGCAGCAGCTGCACGTCCCTCACCTGTCCTGTAAACGTGTCCAACAGCAGTTCAGCGCCGACATGGCGGACAGAGCCGCCAGCGTGTGTCTGGCTCACCTGTTCACCTACCAGGACTTCGATGAAGGAACCCTGGGCCTGGCCTACGTGGCCCCGTCCAAGCCAGACCTGGCTGGAGGACTCTGCTCCAGGGGTGAGTCCTGACGTGGTCTGTGTGTCTGGGAGCAGATCCCGCAGATCCCGCAGATCCAGCAGATCCAGCAGATCCCGCAGAGGCGTCTCCACTCAGGCTCGTTTGTTTGCTCCTCAGCTTCTCCTTCGTCTTCCAACCAGCAGAAGGTGGTCTACCTGAACACGGGCTTAACCAGCACCAGGAACTACGGGAAAACCATCCTGACCAAGGTGAGCGTCCTCCTGAGCAGGTGACGCGTGCTCACCTGCTGGTGGCGCCATGGTAACGGCGGGAGGACTGTTGTGTCCAGGAAGCCGACCTGGTCACCGCCCATGAGCTGGGCCACAACTTCGGAGCAGAACACGACCCCGACGACCTGCCGGACTGCGCCCCTGCCGAGGACCAGGGCGGCAAGTTCGTCATGTACCCCATCGCCGTGAGCGGCGACCACGCCAACAATAAGGTGGCGCCAGGCGCTGGCGGCGGCGTTGACCCCACTGACCCCGCTGACCCCACCGCCTCTTCTCCCAGTTCTTCTCCAGGTGCAGCAAACGCTCCATCCTGGAGCGCCTGAAGACCACGGCGCCGACCTGCTTCAGGAGGCGCAACACCAACGTGTGCGGCAACTCTCGGGTGGAGCCCGGCGAGGACTGCGACCCGGGTCTGCTACACCTGCACGCCGACCGCTGCTGCAGCCACGACTGCAGGCTGAGGGCCGGCGCCCAGTGCAGGTGAGGCGGGGGGAGGGGGGAGCGGGGAGCGCAGCAGCATCGTCCCACGCGTGTGTGTGTGTGTGTGTGTGTGTGCGCGCTCAGTGACAGGAACAGTGTGTGCTGTAAGAACTGCGTGTTCCAGCCGGAGGGCGAGGTGTGTCAGGAGCCCATGGACGCCACCTGTAAAGGACGCGCCTTCTGCACAGGTGAGCGTTGCAGCCTGAGCGCAGCTGAGTGCAGCCGAGCGGCTGCTTCCCCTGACCGCCTGCTTCTGCTGCAGGGAGCAGCAGCGAGTGTCCTCCGCCCGAAGACGCGCCTGACCACACCGCCTGTCTGGACAGCGGGGAGTGTCTCAGCGGAGAGTGCGTGCCCTTCTGTCAGGCCGTGCTGCAGCTGCAGCCCTGCGCCTGCAACGGTAGAGCGCGCGTGCGCACGCACACACACACACACTCTCACACACTGTCTGGTTAGCGCGTCTCTGCCTGCAGACACCTCCACGTCCTGTACAGTCTGCTGCCGCAGCGGCGGCGGTCTCTGCCTGCCCTACCAGGACCCCGCTGGACACTTCCTGTTCCTGCGCAGGGGCAAGCCCTGCACGGTGGGCTTCTGCGACGGAGCGGTGAGTGGCCTGGGTGGGGCGAGGCTGGCGGGAATCTCCCGGCTCACATGGCTCGTCCACGTGCGCAGGGCAAGTGCATGAAGCAGGTGCAGGACATGGTGGAGCGTCTGTGGGACTTCGTCGACAAGCTGGACATCGACACGCTGGGGACGTTCCTGGCTGACAACATGGTGGGCTCGGTGGTGGCCTTCTCCCTGCTCCTCTGGGTTCCCCTCAGCATCCTGGTCCACTGCGTGGTGGGTCCCTCGGACGGTGTCCTCAGAGTCCTCAGCTGCGGACACTCCCTCATTACTGTCCACCCTGTCCTTCCAGGACCAGAACCTGGACCAACAGTTTGAGCAGAACACCAAGTCCCTGTTCTTCCCCAGCGTGAGTTCACCAGAGCAAGAGTGTGTGTGTGCGTGTGTGTGCGTGTGTGTGGGGGGGGTCCACCTCTGCTGGTCCGGGCGGAGCTCAGGACTCCTGAAAGGGTTCTTCTTTTCCCAGAATGCCGAGCTGGAGTCGGCGTCCCTGCGGCTCTTTAAACCTGCGTCCGGCCCCAGCAGCGGCACCGCGGGGCTGCGGGTGCAGCCGTCCTGGCCCAGCCCCCCTCCAGGCCCCGGACCTGCTGCCCCCACTCCTCAGGACACCTTCTGCATGAGCACCATCCCGGAGGACCCCAGCTGCGACTCCCACCTGGCGCAGGAGGCCCTGGACCAGGACTTCAGGAGCCCGACGGTCTCTGCTCGGCAGTCCTTCGAGGACCTGACGGAGAACTGCGTGAGCAGGATGAAGGCGAGGAGACACCGGCAGCAGCGACAGCGGGACATGGACAGCAGAGAGACGGCGTGCTGAGGACCTGGCTACCAGCAGCACCTGCGCAGCCTCGGGCCCCGCCCACGCCGGCTGCAGCTGCGCTTCAGGACGTCTTTAACGTTTGAACCGAGGTTCATGTAAACTGGTCAAACTGGTAAGGGTGGACCCAAAGGTCCACTTCCTGTCCTGCTGTCCTCTCTTCCTGAACAGTCGATCCGGACGTTCACCTGAAAATCGCGTTAAAATCGGAGCGCCGACACAGGACGCAGCGACTCTGGGCTGCAAACACACACGTTTATTTGGTCCACATGCTGACCCCGCCCACCATGGTGCTGACCCCGCCCTCCGTCCGTACGGGCTCCGCCCATCGTCAGTTCTGGCCCCGCCCACTGCTGCTGGTCTCGGTGGAGGGGCTGAGGGCGTCGTAGAGCCTCTGGACCGCCACCTCCACCATCTCCTTCAGAGACTCGTCTTCTGAGCAGACCGCCTGTGGGACCAGGTCAGAGGTCAAGCTGGGCGTCCCGGGGACGAGTGTGCAGGTGGACTCACTCTGGTCTGCGTGTGGATGGACACGGTGGCTCCGTCCACCGTCACGCTGGCGCGTCCGTCTTTGAAGGCCACGCAGTCGTCTCCAAACATGTCCCTGCGCAGGAGCAGCCGTTCACACCTGGACGGCTGCTCCTGCAGCTGCAGCTGCGTCTGCGTCTGCGTCTGCTAATAAACTTACTGCAACATGAGCTCCAGCCGCTCGGCGAACACGCCTGGCTCAAAGGCCTCTCTGCTCCCTTCAAGAACTGACACACAAACATGAGTCTGGCGGGTCACCTGCTCTCATCCAAGCGGCGGCGGCGGCGGCGGCCTCACGTTTCTGGGCGTTGGGGTTGGACTGGACCTCCAGAACCACCGTGGTCACCACGTCAGCGTACATGTCGGTGAGCGGGTTGGCCACCCACTGAGGACAGAGGCAACAGCTGGCTTTGTCCTGTGACCTCACGCGGAACATCGGCACTGATGCTAGCATGCTAGCAGCAGACACGCTAGCCTACTAAACGCTCGGAGGTCCTGAGGGAAGCTAACGTGAGCAGCAGCTCAACCCACCTCCAGGAGCACCATGCCCCCCTCGTGGACCAGAGTGACGCTCTTGAAGATCCGGATGGTGATCTTTGACGCTCCCTCCACCTGCTCCACGTCTCCTGAACACACACACACAGATTCAGGACCTCCCCCCAGCTGCACGCACACACAGCTGGCTGGTGGGACTGATGCATGATGGGAAACTGACCGGTGAGGCTGCGGAGCTGGCTGACCAGCAGGGAGATGGGCCCGGTGTAGGGGATGGCCTGGATCTGGGTCACCGTCCCCACAGACAGGTCCGTGTAGTCTGGACACACCACACACACGTCGCTGCGTCACGACCAAACGCGCGCACACACGCGCGCGCGTGTGTGACGTGACTGACTGGGCAGGTCGGTGGGCGTCATGATGTGGTAGTTGAAGTTCCTCTTGACCAGGATCCCAGAAACCCTCTGACCCTGCGCGCACTTCCTGTCCGTCAGCGAGCCCATCACCTGCAGCAGAGCATTCTGGGAGTGAGGAGAGGCGCGGGGGGAGTGGGCGGAGCCTCCTGACCTTGGCCAGCTTCTCTCCTCTGAAGTAGAGCGTGACGGCCTCCGTGTTCCTGGGGTTGTGGACCTCGATGTGGACCTCGTCGTTGTCTTCGTATTCTCGGATCAATGCGGCTTTCAGACGGGCCATCTCGTTCTGCTCGCCGTGGACCAGGATCTGGGCCCAGGTCAGAGGTCAGAGGTCAGAGGTGGGAGGGGGCCGAGCGGCGGGGGCGGGGTGAGAGCAGCGTTACCACGTGAGGAGGTTTGAGGGCCCGGATGAACTCGCTGGTCTGCTGGTAGTCTGTGTGAGCCGAGAAGGAGATGTAGTCCACCGACATCTTCAGAGCCAGCTTCTGACCCGACATGGTGGTGATCTCATCAGGCTCCGACATGATGTGCTGCAGCACGCACACGCACACGCACACACACACTGGTCAGGACCTGGCCTGGCGTTGCCCCGGGGCCAGCGGCAGCCACCTTGGCCAGCGTCCCCTCCACGCAGTAGCCGGCGATGATGACGCCGTTCCTCTTGTCGGTGCACCAGCTCTCGAAGAGCTCTCTGGACAGGCCGCTCTGCATCATGCCCGGGGACGCCATCACCACGCTGGGCCCGATGTCGTCGAAGTGGTCCATGCTCTGGGAGCAGAGGCCAGCGTGAGCTCCGGGCCCTCGGGCCCCCCCGGGCCCCCCGGGCCCCCCGGGCCCCACTCACCTTCAGGTTGCTGATGTGTTTGAAGACGAAGGGGTTGTTGATGTTGATGGCCTTGCGGATCTTGTCGTTCATGGCGTTGATGTAGGTCTGGTAGACGGCCATGCACTTGCGCGCCAGAGAGGAGGCGTAGTAGATGGGGATGTCGTGCAGCTCCGGGTGGTTCTGCCAGTACTCGTCTGAGGAGCAGAGCAGACGCAGCGGGTTCAGCTCACAACAACCCGCCCACACATGGACCCGGGGCCAGCCCGCCCCGCGTCACACCCTCTGGTGCTGCTCGGGAGGTGAAAGGTTAAAGGTCACAGGCCCTGTGGACAAACTTGCTCAAGCACGATGCCAGAGAAGACACAGAGCTAGAGGGACTGGGACAAGGGACAAGGGCCAAGGGCCAAGGGACAGCAGGCCAGCGGTCTCACCAAGAATGAGAAGCAGCTCCTGAGCTCGGCCCAGAGCGAAGACGGGGATGAGACACCGGCCTTCCCTGTTGACGATGTCATGGACGGTGTTACAGAAGCGGGCCTCCCGCTCCTCCCTCTTCTCATGAATGTGAGTCCCATAGGTGGACTCCTGGGACAGGGACAGGCGGACGACAGGCACACAGACGCGGTCAGAAAGACTCCAGACGGGCGGGTGGACTCGTCCTCTCTGCTCCAGCTGCTCACAGTGATCAGAATATCTGGTTTCACGCTGGGAATCTCGGCTGCCATCAGGTGGCGGTCCTCCTGGCGGGAAAAGTCCCCTGTGTACAACAGCTGCACACACACACGCGCGCGCACACACACACACACACTAAAGGTGAGGGGACGCTGGCGTGAGCGGACCGGTGTGAAGGAGCCGCCTCCTCACCTTGACTCCAGCGATCTCGATCATGAACATGGCGGCTCCGAGCACGTGGCCGGCGTGGTAGCACCAGAACTTGATGCCAGCCACCTCTTTGACCTCGTGGAAGTTGATGGTCTCGATCTTCTCCATGCTCTCCTCCAGGTCGGTCTCCGTGTACAGCATGTCGTCTGCAGAAATGTTGCTGCGGGAGGACCAGGGGACAGCCGGCTGTAACCTCGGCCAGGACGGACCTCCGGCCGCCAGGACGGCTCTCCGGCTCCCACCTGACTTTGACGTAGTCCGACAGCAGCCACCGGTAAATGGCTTTGGTGGCGTGAGTCATGAAGGTGCGTCCTTTAAAGCTGGTCTTCTGCAGGAACCAGGGAAGAGCCCCACAATGATCCAGGTGGAAGCTGGGAGGAAAAAAACAAGCTACGAGATCAAGGAGGAGACCCGAGGCGGAGGACAGCGTCCTCGTCCTGGCTGGACAGGAGGAAGTCCAGAAGACACTGACTGGCTGATGAGCAGCAGGTCGATCTCAGCAGGATCAATCAGGTCGATGTAAGGCAGAGCATCCATGCCCTCCAGACCAGGATGGATGCCGCAGTCCAGCTAGAGCAGAGGGAGAGGGTTAGCTTAACCCTAACCCTCCGCCGGGACGAGCTCAGCTTTGCCCTTTCTTCTTTACCATTATTTTTCGTCCCTTGAACTCCAGAATGATACATGATCGTCCCACCTCCTGCCCGGCACCTCTGGAAACAAGAAGCCGCCATCAGATTCTGAGATTTACCTGAACTACCGGAGCCAGGAGCACAAGGGAAAATGTGCTTTTCATGCAACACATTAAAGCGAAAAGATGAAACCATTCTATCGATTTATTTGAATAGATTTACGTTTGGACACATTGTTAAATAAGCACCAACTTTCCTTTTCAATTGTACTTTTAAAGCACGCCGCCTTTTGAATGGAGCGCGACGCTAACAGCTAACAGCTAACAGCGGCTAAAGCGGGTTAAAACTCACAGAGGTCGAATCAACAGCTGATCGCTTTCTTCCGCAGGAACCGTGACTTCACTTTTACGTTTAGCGGCCATATTTCCTAGTAAAAATCTATAACACAAAGTATTTCAATCATAGCCTAACGCCCAAAATCTACAAGTTTGGCTAAGACGTCACTTCCGGATCCACTGAAACTGGGTCCGTAGGAAACAAGCGGCCCAACTTGGTTCCACCTTTATTATTTCATTATAAACATGAACAATTCGAAAACAGGACAGAAATATATTTTATGTATCTTTTTAACGGTATGGATACAACTTTATCTATGGCTAGAGTGATTTTTAACACTAGACCTGTTTTGCTATGTAGGAGCAGTGGGGATCGTATTTAGACAACGATCTGCAATTTCCCATATTTCAAAGTCGGTACCTAGTCCTATTTAATAAATTACCCCAGCATGGAAAGCATATTTAATGATGTACATGTACCCCAGTTTATAAATCAGGCATGGGCAAACTACGGCCCGGGGGCCACATGCAGCCTGTTAGCCGTTTTAAACCGGCCTGCCGAAGTTGAAAAAATTAAATAAATAATGCTTGTTAATATTTTATTTTCCCTGCAACTATGATGTTTTCCCACTAGATGGTGCAGTGTAGATACATTGGTGCGCACATTCTCAAAATAAACAGTGCGCCCGGATCAAATATAACGCTGCTTTCGTCCTCGCACTGGTCGTCGTTGACTTTTGGCACCGGGGAAACAAATTGAATAGAAGGAGAAGGACAAGTACGTCTGCATCTCCTACCGTTTTTCCAAAGAAAAAAAAAAGCCAGTCAGGAGGAGAGTGACGGTGATATCCTGAAGGATAACACAACTTTCAGTGCTTTAAATTAGAAATGGATAGTAATTTTAAAAAGGCACATTTTATTCATTTGATTTTCAGTGATTTCAGACTCATTCCAAAGTCAGATATTTTGTTGTCACGCTTTTCTTCATTTTCATTTGAAATTAAATCAGGTTTCCTCCATATCCCAGATGTGTATTTTTTCTCCAGGGAGGTGGGGTACCGAAGCGCTCCACCCATCTGCTCCTGCTCCGGCCCCTTTGGCAAATGTTAGAACCCATTGTGGCCCACCAATGAAAAAGTTTGCCCCCCCCTTCTGAAAAGTACATATAAATGTACTTTTCAGAAGGGGGGTGTGTCCTGTCCTCTCATTGGTTGATGTGACGCAGCGCTGGATTGGTTGGCTCCGGCTGGCGGCAAACTTGCAGCAGTGTTTATGGAAGCGACTCGGCGACCGAAGTGTGCCGCCACCTGCGATGGCAGCACAGGAATTCAGATTTATTTCTGTTCCTCCGGTGCTGAAGCGCAGGAGAAGTGACCGATGAGCAGCACCAGAGAGCAGCAGAGTTAGACCAGCGAGTATCGTCCCACAGACACGGTCTTTTCATTCACTTTTAATTTATTTCATTCAGTAAGTTTGATTTCGTTGTTTCGACAGAAAGGAGGAAGCAACAGCGAGTGACCCGACTGCAAACTGAACCTGAGAGAAACAGAAGAGTTTATTTCAGTCACCGTTGACTTCATTTACTAACTACTGGGACGGGACACCACAATCGTCCTGGAAAAGAATCCAGAAATGATCTGCTGACGTGACCACACACACTAGAAAGGTGAATAATCAAAGAATCTTTCCTCTGTTGAACTAATAAATCAAATAAGCCATCATTTACACTTGGATGCATGGTTCTTAACCTGGTTGGAGGTGCTGGACCCCGCCAGTTTCATATGCGCGTTCACCCAACCTTTAATGAAAAATAACGTCTTTTTTCCCCCAAACTCAGGACGTAGGCTTAGGGTTCCCAGCAAGGCAAATGGTTATTGGCTGTCTGTCAGTGCCACTCTCGTGTCATTTTCCCAGCAAAGTCTGGTCCTTTTCTTCGTTTTTATGTCCAGCATCCTCATCATCACGAATCCTGTGAGTCGGGTGTGTCCTGACCTCCGCCGAACCCCGAGAGCTGGCTCGAGCAGGTCAGGAACCAAGGACACCCCAGCTCCTCGCAGATGTCACAGTTATCATTTTGGAACTAAAATCGAATTAACGTTTTAATTTTAAAAAGTATTTTGTCAATAACAAAATGATTTGTGTTTTTAAAAATTGAAGAGTTTAAATGAACTAATTAGGACAATATTTGTTCGACGTGTTTTGTAAGAATCACATTGTTTTACAGAGAAAAAAAGGCCAAGAATTTTAAACGCTGTTTCTGTTAGCGCAGACGGGCAGTAGCGGGAGCGGCGGAGACGCGTCTGCAGCCTGGCGTTTGCGAAGGACACGAGACATCAGTCTGTGATGAAGTGGACGAAGGTGACAGGAAACACGCCTCGTCTGCTCGGCTCGTTTTCAACGTGCCCAAACTGAAAGACGCAAAGATGAGAGCTGAGGCTTCCTGGCGGCGCCGCCGTGACAGCGTCACGCCTCGGGCACACTCACCCACCAGTCGCTGTCCTCCTCTCCATCCACTACAAGCACCTCACCCTCACTGAAGGTCAGCTCATCAGGATGGTCAGCGGAGCAGTTGTAGATGGCCTTCACCCGCTGAGGCCTCTGCTTCTACACGAGACAGAGTCCAGAGCGCTGAGCAGACAGCAGACGGCCCGCCGGACCAGGGAGGCCTGCGGGAGGACGGACTTACAGAGAAGGCGCTCCTGGGTTTGGGGGTGGGAGGCGGAGGCGCCGGGCTGTGGGGGGGCCTGTCCTCAGAGCCTTTGGAGACAACAGAAGCAGAAGCTTCTTCTGCACTCTGATGGCAAAGGTGATCCGGAGGTTTCCAGAACTTTACCTGCAGGAGGAACCTGCTCAGGTGAGGCACCGGGTTGGTTGACACTGGGAGTCCGGGCAGGTGGTCTCTGTGGACGCTGGCTCCCTGACCTGAGGACACAAAGACAGTCCCCTCAGATGGGAGACGAAGCCAGTCACAGGTCCAGTAGGAACCAGTAGGCTCCTCACCCAGTGGCTCCTGGAAGTCCCGGTGCTCTGCCAGCCTGATGACTGGGAACTGGTGGAGGGATGGGTGGAGCTTTGGTAGACACTGGCAGGACTGGAGGCAGTGGGATAACTGGTGGGGCTGGGGGGAGGGACGTGTCTGGGGCAGACTGGACCTTGCCTGCTAACATGCTGGTCCTGGTGTTGGCCGGAGGCGGTGAGCCCACTGGGAGCACTGGGAGAGGGGAGAGGAACCAGTAATGTGACCTCACTGTTTGGGTGCTGGAAAGTTCTGCTCTTCATGCTCCAGAAGGTCCTGGAGACGAGGGGCACGTACCAGACCTGGACGCGTTCCTGTCAGAGGTCTGAGGGTTGGGAGGGTCAGAAGAGGCCCGCTGTCTTCCTGTGGATCCAACACACACACACACACACACACACACACACACAGAGGCACGCGTTCAGGTGCTGGTCACGTGGGGGGGGGGCAGCAGACCGACCTCCGCTGGGGTCTCGGGGGGGCAGCGGTGGCGTCTGGTTCAGGTCCAGCAGGGTCCCGTAGGTCTCGTTGCTGATCATCATGCTGGGAATCTGGGACCTCTGCCTGTCCCGAGCCGGACCGGCAGCATCGTGGGCCACCGCCGCCCGGCCAGAACCGGCGCCGGGCACCAGGCAGCTGATGGGACGCTCCTCCCGGCGGATGAGGATAGGCTGACAGAAACAGGCGGTCAGGCATGGCCGCTAGCACATGACCAGCGGGCCGGTGCAAAGAGCCCACCTTGTCCTCCAGCTCGTCCTCGCTCTCGTCCAGGTCCTGGTTCTGCAGACACCACTCGTACTCCACGTGGACGTGGGCGTTGAACTTCCCCGTCTGAGCCTTGGCCAGCTGAAACACCCCAAGACCCCCGTTCAGCGGCGGGGACGGCATCCTCAGCCGCCTCAAACAGGCAGCCACGTTTCTCACCAGCTCTTCACACTGAGGGTGGTGGAGACGTCTGGCGATGTCCAGCGGCGTCTCTCCACCTTCGTTGGCTGGTGAGAGAGTTGGAATGTCTGTTTAGATCTGTAGGGTCAGGGTTTAGGGTCAGGAGCAGCTAGCCTCTAGCTCTCTAGCAGAAGGCCTAACATGGCTAACGTGGGTTGGGGGTGTGGTTTGTGTTTGCTCCTCCTCCTTACTGATGGACACTGAAGCGCGTCCTCGCAGCAGCAGCTTCAGACACTCGCTGTTGTCCATCAGGCAGCAGTAGTGCAGCGCCGTGCTTCCTCTCTCCGTCTGTTTGTCCAGGTTAGCGCTGAATCAAGCACACCTTGTCAGTGACGCCTGTGGACACTGGCTCCACCCCCGGTCTGTCCGGGGGGGCTGGCGGGTGCAGGTGTGCACACAGATGTGGCTTCCGTTACCTGTTCTGAGCCAGGAAGTCGACGATGTGGAGGGAGTTTCTGTCCCCCATACGGACGGCCAGGTGGAGCGCCGTCTCCCCGGGCTCCTGTAAGCAACAGGAAGTAGGAACTCAGAGGTCAGGAGGTCAGAGACGGTGACAAACTGGCTCAGACGTGAGGGAACGTTGGGCACAGGGCTGCGGGGACGTCATACGTGTTCGTTGGGTTGAGGACAGGTGTCCATCAGGTCCAGGCCCTCAAAGTAGACCTGGATCAGGGACAGGACGTCCCTCTTCCTGACCGCCTCGTACAGAAGCTGCCGGCGCGAGGCGGCGTCGGGGCTGAGGCGCCTGGTGAAGCGCTTCTCCCGTGTACTTGGCGGTGATGAAGTCCTTCCTGGCCTGCCTGGGGGGCCACGGGCAGACGGCTGAGTGGCACGCGCGTGCACGTGCAGGTGCAGGTCTGGTCACCGGCGGAGCACACTCACATGTCGCTGCTGGCATCCGGCTTGGCCACGCCGTGCACCGCCAGATCCGCCTCCGCGATCTGGTTGAAGCTGGCATTTCCCACGTTCTTCGCCAGCTGGAACGCAGCACACGGAAGACAACACAGGTTCCCTGCATGCACACACACACACACACGCGCGCGCGCGCGCGCACGCAGGGCGGGAGCAGGCAGACCCACCAGCAGCTCTGACGATCCCAGCACGTCCAGGTCCAGGCTCTGGATCCGGGAGTAGTGGACCCCCATCTCCCTGTGGATCCCCGAACACTCGATGCAGATGAGCACGCCCAGGTTGGTGGAGAGCCAGGTGGGGGCTGGCAGGAGAACGCGCGTTAGCTCGGGCCCCCGTCGCCATGGCAACGCCAGCCGCCGCGGGGCCAACCTGCAGCTCCGCAGTCGCAGCAGCATGTGGTTGCCGCTCATCCTCTTCACCTCCTCCACGATGGCTCGGGTCAGCTCCTGGACGATGTTGTTCTACGCCGTCCTCCTGGTCGTCTTTGAAGGCCCTGGCCAGCGCCTCCTCTCGGCTGTTCTGCAGCACCGACACCCAGCTGCAAACATCAGCACAGGAGCGTGGAGCGCTAGCAGCGGGAGCCGTCCCAGCTTCACAGCTACTCACAGCTGGCACTCGGCCTCGTCTTCCGCCTGGAAGTGGTAGGTGCGGTCATCTGAGGGGTGGAGACAGAGTGGGCGGGTCACCTACGGCGGCGTGACGCAGGAGCGCTGACGAGCTTACGTGAAAACAGGTCGAAGCTCTTCTTCTCCTCGGGGTTCCTCTTCACCTGGCACGTCAGCAGGTTGAGTTTGGCCGGAGGTCGATTCCCCTGAACGAGGAGGGACCAGCTGATCCGGCGTCTGCACTCAGGTGAACCGGGGCACAGGTGGGCCTCTAAGTCCCTCCTCCTCTACTCACCGTGCCGTGGCAGATGGTGAGGAAGCCGTTCTTCACCGAGCACTTCCTCTTCTGCCACACCTTCCTCAGCCTGGAGACGAGACACCGTCACTCCAGCTCACCTCTTCAAACGGAGCGGCCAATCAGGAAGCCCCTGGCGGCCAAGCCCCGCCCTCAGAGGGTGGCAGTGCCCCGTGGAGGCGTGGCCTCTGCCCGACCGCCCTCCGCTCTGGCGACGGCCGACCCGGTGTTGGTGGGAGCAGGTGCTCCGGTCCAGGGTGTCCGGACTGGACCTGGACCCAGAGGGTCCGGACCCTCACTCACCCCTCGCTCCTCTTGTACAGCAGGCCTGAGCGCTCGGTGCCGTGGGCCTTGTTCCCCTGCAGCTGGTGGAGGCTGTAGCCTGCGTTGGCTCTGGCCGGAGCATCCTGTCCAGAAGCACAGGAGGCCCCACAGGGCAGCTCAGAACCGCTCAGAACCAGGGGGACGCACACGCCGGCGCGCTCACCTCCCGGCCCTCGCACTGCAGAGACGCCTTCAGGACGTCCCGGAGCTGACTCAGCTGTTTCCTCTCGCCGTCGTGATTCTGTTTGATCTGCAGCGAAGACCGGAGGAGATGGGCGGAGTCTGGGCCCGGACCCGTCTTGACCCCGCCCCTCCAAACTCACCGACGTCAGTTCTGTGGCCAGTTTCTCCACGGAGGGTTTGAGGGTCTCCACAGCTTTCAGGCCGTCCTGGAAGAAACTACAGAGCAGAAGTGAGGCTGGTGATGGCGCCGCAGGAACCGGCGCCGCAGGAACCGGCGCCGCAGGAACCGGCGCCACCAGGAACCGGCGCCGCAGGAACCGGCGCCACCAGGAACCAGCACTAACACTGGAGGGGAGGTTATTCTGAGCTGCCTTTCAGAGTAAAGAGGAACTAGGCCCTGAAAGGCTGTTCCGAGCTCCGCGGGGCTCTTCTTCGCCCTCTGCATCCGTTTTTCTGCTCTGAGTCTCAGGCTGAGCCGGCCTGACGCCTCTAAGAGTCGTCACTGGAGGACGGCGGCAGCGCTTTGGGGCTCCGCCCCCTGGAGCCACACCTACTTGCACTGGGCGTGGAAATACTTGATGAGGCTCTGCAGGAAGTCCACGCCCTTCTTCACGTTGATCTCGTTCACCTTCAGCAGGTACTGAGGGCACAGGGGCCTACCGTTAAAAGTCACATGACGGACTCCTGGGAGGTCATGTGACGGCGGCGCTCACCTCGCACATTTGCAGCTGGAAGAGGCGGCGCTCCTTCTCCATCTCCTCTGCGATCTCGCCACCGCTGAACTCGGTGCGGATCATCCCGTACTGCCTGGCTTGTTCCCGCTTCTCCTTCTCGATCTTTGTCCTGCCGGGGCCAGGGGTCAGAGGTCGGGGGTCAACCTCCGGTCACCAAGTACTGATCATGAGTTTGTGGATCTCACAGTTTGGCCTCGTAATCCTTCCAGGACTTCTCAAACGGCTTCTTCAGATCCTGAAAGCAGAGGTCACATGATGAACCCAGGAGTCCCCTTCATCTCCGGCGAGGAGGAGGAGGAGCACCACACACCCCTTTGACCCCCTTCAGGTCCCCCTTCAGCAGACTGTCCAGAGGGAAGCTGATGATGTTGTTCATGTTCTGCATCTGTAAACAGCAGCCGTGAGCTCAGGTGGAGGACCAGCCGGACCTTCTCCACCCTCACCAGGTTCCTGAAGAGGTCCATCAGCTCTTTGGCGAAGGCGGAGAACTGCAGGAAGGCCGAGCCCACCTGGACCTGGTCCCTGCCCGTCAGGTTCTGTCCAAACTTCTCTACATTGTGAATATAAAGCTCCTCATTCTCCACATGAGCTGGAACACAGAACCATCAGAACCATCAGAACCATCAGAACCATCAGAACCATCAGAACAATCAGAACCAGGCTGAAGATCAAAGGACAGGTGGGTCTCTGGTGCCATCGTCATGGGGTCAGCACTGTGGCCTCAGACGGAGAGGGTTGAGGGTTGGATTCCCAGAGGTTCTCTCTTTAACCCAAAAGTGTCTCTCGTGGACTTTCTAACCCTGGACGTCCTCCAGGGGGACACGTCCACGCGTGTTCCTCTGCTTGATATGTTGTTGATGTGATCAATTATCTGGCTTCCATGGAGGCAGGTCCACTGGTGGACCTGCTGGTTCTGGTTCTGGAGCTGAATGTTGAGAACTTCCAGGTGAAACAGCTGATTTCTTCCTGATGCACCTGAACGCATCACTTTCATTCTGCTGCCTGATGTCACACGAGCCAGAACCCCACAGCAGCTCGCAGCACAAGCTGGGGCAGGACGGCGCTATGAGGGGAATGTTGGCAGTGTGTGTGTGTGTGATCGTGTGTGTGTGTGTGTGTGTGTGTGAGAGAGTTAGAGAGAGAGAGAGAGAGAGGGACTCACCCAGACCAGAGGCGTTCATAGATTTTACTGACTTCTTGATCTTGTACAAAACTGAACGGTCGACATCCAGAGCCTAACACACACACACACACACACACACACACACACACACACACACACACACACACACACACACGCAGGTGTTACAGACTTGTTCCATGTTAGCTCCTGAATCTCAGTAGCCGGGCTGAGGGTTCTAATCCCACCACTGAGTTTGCGCTAAGCCTACACGGGTCCAGCAACCCCAGCAGATTCTGGTCCCGGGACCCAAAAAAAAACGGTGTGACAGAAACACACTTTCAGAGGAACATCTCTGCAAGAACCTCAGAACCAGAACCTTAAACACTGGCTGCTAACATGCCCTAGATGGGCTAGCAGCTAATGTGGAGCAGCTTCCTTAAAAAAAAACTGCTTCTGGTAGCAACAACAACCCAGGGAGGGGTCTCAGCCTGGGTGCTGGGCTGACACAAAAGAAGGTTCTTGGTTCAAGTCCCAGTGGCAGACAGCATTGGTGCGGCGCTGCTACCCTTGAGCAAAGGTCCAGGTGAGGACCGGCTCCAGCCTGCTCCCTGTGGCCGTGCATGGAGGGTTCTGGAGCAGAGGCCGGGGTTTGGGTCTGCTCTGAGGACCTGGTTCCTACCCATCCAGACCCCTGAGGGGCCCTGGACCTGCAGCAGAGACGACCAGCAGGAGAGGTTGCACCTCTGGGTCTCAGCATGGAGAAGCTGCCTGGGGACCTCAGCCCGTCTGCTCCTGCTCCCTCCTCTCTGCCCACACACACACTCCCACCTTCAGCCTGTGTGTGTGTGTGTGTGTGTGTGTGTGTGTGTGTGTGTGTGTGTGTGTGTGTGTGTGTGTGTGTGTGTGTGTGTGTGTGTGTGCTACCTCCTCCAGTGCTGTCACTGCGTTCCTGCACTCCACCATCCGGGTGGTGAAGCTGGACGTGGTCGGGGCTTTGTAGTCCTCGCTCGTCTCCTCCACGAACTCCCCGGACGCTGATCACTTCCGGCATCTTCAGCTCGATCGGGCCGACCACGGCGGACGGGTTCTGAAGGTCTCGGTCAAAGAAGTTCGCGCTGATGTCGTCACGTTTCCTTGACCACACCTGAGGAACCGAGAGCGCGGTGGGCGGAGCCTGTCAGACGCAGGAAGTGTTTCAACAGTCATTTCCGCTGCTAACCACTGAGACCACGTGTTTGCTGACCGGCCAGTTACAGGCTGGTTTACAGGCTGGCTGGCTGTGTGGAACCGTCGTAAAAGGCTGTGAAGAGCAATTTAAACGCGAGGCGACAGTTTGAAGGTGTAGCGCTCCATCCGCCGCATAAACGATCTCTGACACCTGTGAAGGTGGGGGCGGTGCTTCTGCACAGAAGCAGGAAGTGGCTGCTCCGAGCTGCAGGTTTGTCCTCTGGCTCCAAACGTCAGCGCTGAATGTCTGTGCAGGTTCTCCGTCATCCAGGTCAGAGTTATCCGAGAAGAGGTTCTGTGTTCTTCTGGACTTCTCAATTTTCATTTGGAAAACGTTTCTCCTTCTATCCAAAAGGCTTCATCAGTTCTGATCAGGTTGGGTGCAGAGCTAGCAGATATAGCCCTGGTGGACCACTGGCATGCTAATGTCAGCTGAGAGTCTTTACATTAGTATGCCAGTGGTCTGGATGGATGTCTCGGGGGTCGTTAGCAGGGTCGTTGGCCGGGTTGTTGACCCAGTTTCGGCCTGGCTGGTTTTTCCTTTGACTGCTGGGTCACCTGGTGATGTAACACCTGCCCTGGTGAAACTGTGGGCATGTTTTGGTTTTTGTTTGTGGAAAGAATGGAGGACAGCATTGTAAGTGGGTGAAAGATGGTGTCTGAGACCACCACCTCTGTTCAAAGATGGTTTCTCCATCTTCACATGGATGGCTTCTTTGACCCCTCTTTCGAACCAGCGGTCTTCTCTTGCCAGCACCCGCACTTGGTTGTCCTCAAAGGACTGTCCACTTTCTTTGAGATGTAAGTGGACGGCTGAGTCCTGCCCTGGCGTGGTGGCCCGTCTGTGCTGGGCCATCCGTTTGTGGAGTGGCTGTTTAATTTCCCCAATGTCCAGATCCCTGCATTCCTGCTGGCACTGTACAGCATCAACAACACTGCTCTGTTGATGTCTTGGTGTCTTGTCTTTGGGGTGGACCCTAAGGCAGAAACTGGTCCACCCCAAAGACAAGACACAAAATCTTTTCTCGGATCAGCGCTGAATGAACCAGGCGGTGCTCCTCCAACCGTCCACTAGGTGGAGCTGAAAGCTCAGGGATGAGGCTCGAGCTCCTGCAGGTTCGGGTTAGCAGGTTATGTGGCGGGTTTGCCTCTGATGGAACCAGGACGTCCTGCTGGACCACAAACCAAGGCCGTGCTTGGCGCCTGCGAAGGGTCCTCAGGTCTGGAAGAGTCCAGCTCCATGTCTGATCAAGGAGGTGGAGCTGAGACCAGCTCCTCGAGGTGGCTCCTCCATCCGTGTCCCTGCTCACTGTCGCGTTGGTTGAAGCAGCATAGACCAGCTCCTTCACCAGGACCTGGACCCAGCTGTGAGTCCTGCAGGACAAGCCGGTCCATGGACCGTCCTCCTGCTTTCGGACCTTCTGCTGAGGTTTCTCCAGCACGTGGTGTCACGTGTCCAACCTTCCCCGTGTTTAACGTCCTGCTGTAAAGCTCCGGCGGTCCACAGACACCACCCAGACCTGCTCTGTAGGTTGAGGAACTCCATAGTGTCAGTGTTCTCCTCAGGTTCTGATGCATCTTCACAGAAGGAACATCTCCTCATCCTGAGACGAAGGAGGAATGAGGACTGAGCTGAAGAGGTTCCAGGAGAGGATGGCTCCATCGCACTCGGACGTCTTGGAGAGTCATCATGAGGGTAGGAAGAGAGGAGGAGCAATGAGGTGGTTCTGAAGATCACCCTGGACCTCTTGAGGAGGATGGAGCAGGATGGGCCGTCACACCCTCTGCAGACCAGCAGGTTTTTGAAGATGAAAGCTGGAAGTCCTTCAGCATGCGGAGGTCTCCTGGAGCTCCGGGTGGAGAACCTGCACACTGGAGGACTGACAGAGACCATCTACCTGATGAGCTCCAGCCTGCTGCAGCAGGCATCTCACACACCTTCTGGGGACCTCCCAGTTTCTCTCCTCACACCTGCTTCCCTGTCCTGCTGCAGGAGACACCTCCTGGACAGAAGAGCTGAGGCTGACGGTTGTGTTGTGGGTCCAGCAGAAGGGTTCCTGAGGGCCTGAGGAGCTCAGGTTCTCAGGTTAACGATTGATGGCTGAGCTAGCAGACGTGTGTTTGAACAAGCGGCTTCACCTTTGTCCTCAGGGACGCCCACCCTGTCCTCGGAAGAGCAGAGAGGCCCAGCCGGGACCGGAGCTGGTCATGGCTCAGAGGAGGACGCCAGCGGCGGAACCAGAACCCGACTTTCTGCAGTTCAACGACCTGGCCTGTGAGACGGTGGGCGGGAAGGTGAGTCCAGAACCGACTGATCTTGAACCTGCTGATCTTTTTTCCTTTGGGCTGATCTTTTTTCCTTTCTTCTTTGGGCTGATCTTTTTTCCTTTCTTCTTTGGGCTGATCTTTTTTCTTTAGGCTGATCCTTCTGCTGGTTGGGCCAGTGTTTTGGTAAATGAACCTGCTCTGTCTCCAGGTTCTCTTTGCTACTGACGAGTATTTCGCGCCTTCATCCAACCTGCTGAAGGTGGGTGAGGATGAGGACCTGATGAACATCTGCTCACCTTCTGCTGTTCAGTGAGCTTTTCTCATGTGAGGAGCGTGTCTGCCCGCAGGGGGCGCTGCCGCGGTTTGACACCTCTGCCTACACGGAGTTTGGTAAATGGATGGACGGCTGGGAGACGAGGAGGAAGAGGAGCCCTGGTAGGTGCGGACGGCAGCCCATTGCCCCGCCCACACACCTGGCTTCACCTGTGGATCTGTGCAAGGTCACGACTGGTGCATCATCCAGCTCGGAGTTCCCGGTCGCGTCTGGGGCGTGGACGTGGACACGTCCTTCTTCACTGGGAACCACTCACCCCGAGTCTCTGTCCAGGGAGCCTGCTTAGGTAGCTGCTCCTCCGCAGGCTCCTCCGCAGGCTCCTCAGCTCGCTGACGCCACCTGTGGCTCCTCCTTCCGCAGACGCTCCACCAGACGCCATCGTGGAGGGGGAGCGCACCGGGAAGGCCGCCACCGACGGGGAGCTGGCTGCCGCTGCCAAGGTAACACGGTTACCGCGGTAACACCCCTCCCTGACCGTGTGTGACAGCCCTCCTGCGCTGCGGTTGACAGCTGTGCTCGGAGGCGTGGCCTGAGCTCGTCCCCGTGTCGCCGCTGATGCCTGGATACGCAGACTGTTGCCATAACTACTTCACAGTTGGCTACACACACACAGTCACACACCTTCGCCTCAACATGCACCCAGGTGAGCGTTAGCAACACTCACAGGTGTGTGAGAGGGGTCAGGAGTCAGCTCCAGTTTGTCTGTGTGTGTGTGTGTGTGTGTGTAGATGGGGGGGGTGCCAGGCTGCGAGTGTACGGCGTCGGTCAGAGGACCTGGACCACTGTCTCCGCCCACGAGGACGTGGATCTTGTGGCTCTGCCCAACGGGGGGGTGTGTCTGGGCTTCAGCAACGCCCACTTTGGTCATCCACGCAACATGATTGGTTGAGTATCAGTGTCATGTGACGTCTTCAGACCGACCCCCCCCCCCCACGCTGTGGCTCTAACTATGCTTCCAGGTCTGGGTCAGGCCGCCAGTATGGCAGACGGATGGGAGACGGCGCGCAGGCTGGACCGCCCCCCTCAGCTGAAGGTACGCACACACACACACACACCCAGGTTGGTGCTAACGCGGCCTGCTGCCTGCAGGTAGATGGGCGGGGCATCCTGCAGCTGGCGGGCTGGGAGTGGGCCGTGTTCCGCCTGGGGCACCCTGGGACCGTCCACACGGTGGAGGTGGACACGCGTCACTTCAAAGGTCCGGCCGAGCCGTCAGGTGTGACACACGTGGGAAGGGCCCTCACACAGGTGTGTTTTCCTCCAGGAAACTCGCCGGACTCCTGCTGGGTGGAGGCGTGTTCTCTGAGTCCGGCCGAGGAGGTCCGGGCCCTGCGGACTGGGTGGACGTCGGGGACGTGGTGTCTCCTCCTCCCGCCCCAGAAGGTAGGTGTGGGGCTGGGGCTTGCGTCCCGCGGCGGTTTTCTCATCGTCCTGTCCCGTGTAGCTCCGCCCTCATCACCGTCACCTGTTCGGGGAGCAGCAGCTGAGGTGGAGCGCGCCCGTCACGCACGTGCGTCTGCTCATCAGCCCGGACGGAGGAGTGAGCCGCCTCCGCCTGTGGGGACGCGTCAGCAGCAGCCCGGGACAGCAGAGACGGGCGTCCAGGCTGTGACCTGGAGCATCAGGTTCCAGATGTTGGAGTCAGCTGATCTGTGGCAGCTCTGGCGCCACCATGTCTGAATAAAGGAAGCAAGCAGCCGCTGAGCTCCGGCGTCTCCTCCAAACTGCCCCCGGGTCCAGACCTCCAGCAGGCTCCCGTTAGCAGGGAGACACCTGGAGCAGGACCAGGCCCAGATGGGCTCCTGCTGCTGGTGGCCCCAGACCCTAACCCAGACCCAGACCACTGCGCTCGCATCAGCTGTTGCCGTTAGTGGTTTCTGCTCCAGGGTTGGTGTGTTTCCCCGTTAGCATCAGTTCAGCTTGGAGATGGGACAGGAAATGACACCAGCTCAACATTTTCTTTTATTTGGGAACATCAAAGGAACTACAAGCACCAAGACGTGAGCACAGAGCTGAAGACATGCAGAACATCTGGATGCAGCTGACAAGCATGGAGCCTCCAGACCTTCACGAACCACAACACAAAGGTACACTGGAGGAACTTCTAGCACCAGCAGCTTCTCGTGTCCTGGAAAACCTGGAGATCCCGGACTACGTAATCTTTTTTGAGCGACACAAGAGGTCACATGACAACAGCAACATGCAGCACCTTCTAGTTTTACAACAGTTTCACCACTGACCACCAGGGACGCTCACATGACCACATTTACCTACCAAGCACGGCGGTTACCTAGCAACTATCACAGCTAACATGCGACGGTTAATCTACTGGACGATGATCACATGACCACTAGTGTAGGACGCCGGCGGCTCCTCGGCGGCAGCCCTCACAGGATGCTCTCACGCTCCTCACTGAAGGTGACGGTGTCACATGACATGGTGCATATCTCTGGGGGGTCGCCGGGGGTCACAGCCCTCTTCAGATGCACCACTCGGACGTTCTCGTTGTTGGGTCCGGGCCTGGTGCCGGCGGACGGCGTGCTGGACCTGGAGGGGCCGACCCGGTGGCTGCTGGCAGCGGTGGCGTGCTGGGCGTGGCTGTTGTTGTTGAGGGTCACGTTGCTGGGGCTGCGGTTCAGGTTGAAGGTCCCGGACGAGGGCCAGCTCTCCTCGGGGCTGCTGGCCAGGAGGCTGCACTGGTCCTCGGAGCAGATGGACATGCGCACCACGGCGGGCTCCTGCAGGCCGGCGGCGGGGGCGGCGCCCGGGCCCTCCCGGCCCAGCTCCATCAGGGGCGAGCGCTCCAGCTGCGACAGCTCCGCCTCCTCGTCCTGCAGCGAGTGGTTGGGGGAGCTCTCGCTGGAGCGGACGCCCGAGTCCGACGACTCCTTCTTGTCCAGCGTGGACTCTGAGAGGAAGTCCTTGGCCTTCAGGACGGCCCCACCCCCTGGCGCCCTGGCCGCCGCCTTGCTGTCAGACTCCTCCCACTCGTGCTCGTCACTCGTCAGCTTCTGGTAGCGCAGCCCGCCGCCCGCCTTCAGCTTCAGGTCAGCAGCGCCCTGGAAGAGCCCGCCCCTTTCAGCCGAGCTCCGGCGGGCCCTGGGGGTCCTGGCGGCGCCGTGCTCGTCTTCTTCTGTGATGGGGTCCAGAAGGTCGCCGCTGCAGAAGTCGGGGTTGTCTGGGGCTGCCTTGCCGCCGTTCCTTTTGCCAAAGGCTTTCCGCCCGTCCTGCTCGCCGCCATCTTTGCTCTTGTCCTCGGGCGGCGTCATAAACTGGCCGGGCTGCGGCTGGACGGGCCGTTCGCCGCCGCCGCCGCCCATCTCCAGCTGGGCCATCTGAGCGATGTACTCCTGGTAGGCGCTGCGGTACTCCGCCTGCTGCCTGTCGGTCAGTTTGCCGATGTCGTTGGACGACTCCTGCGAGTTCAGGCTGTTCATGCTGGCGGTGCGCTGGGCGGCGCTCTGACAACGCAGAGACAGACCTCACGTTACCGTGGAAACCCACCAGCGCCGGCTAACGCCGGCGGTGACTTACCATCCAGGCCACGCCTCCGGCCCTGGCCGGCTCCTCCAGCCCCAGCGTGCTCAGCTCCTCAAAGCTCAGGTTGAAGGTAAACATGGCGGAGCCGTCTGCGTTGGCAGGGGGAGGAGCCCCGCCTCGCCTCCCAGCCTCGCCACCGCCCCCCACCACGCTGCCTTGCTCACTGGCAGCGTCCTCCTGCAGCAGCTGGTTCTCCATGTGTCGCATGTTGAGGACCTGCAGATAAGGGGGGAGGGGGAGTCGGGTTGGGGAGGTCAGCAGGAGGTCACGGGTCACGGGAGGCGGCGTCTGACTGACCGTGGCCCTGAACAGCTGCCAGTCCCCAAAGTTCATGCTCATCTCCTTCTTCAGCTCGTCGATGTTGCACTGCGACAGAACTCTGCCGTTCACGTTGGCCTGCGGAGCACAAACATCCCAGCCGTCAGCGCCGCTCACCCTGGCGGCGAGACACACCCACCTTCCTGACGGTGGCGCTGTACTGTCCCAACATGCTGGCGTCGATGCCGTCGATCTGCCGCAGAAGCTCGCAGATGGCCTCCGTTGTCATGGAGCCGAGGAAGACAGCGGAAGCAGCCGACACCACGGACGCCTGGACACAAGGGCCGGAGCTGTCAACGCTAGCGCGCGGCTGACGCTAGCGCGCGGCTGACGCTAGCACACCGCTGATCATAGCATGCTTCTAAACCAACAAGCTACGTGGCTAACAAGGTCTCTCTGCTTTTATCCTGTTACTTTAACGCTGATCATCTGAGTGATCAGGTGACAGGTGGAGGAGGGGCCTTCACATTCAGGGGGCTCCAGGCAGATGTGCATGCTGGGAAGGTGCAGGGAGGGTGTGTGAGGGTGTGTGAGGGTGTGTGAGGGTGTGTGTGGGGGGGACTGGGTGATGGTGTTGGTTGTTTCAGTCTGCGGGTGAATACCTGCGTCTTTTTCAAAGACGAACCCTGACACTGCAGACAGACAGACAGACAGACAGACAGACAGACAGGTAAAGAGGTGAGGAGCGGCTGATGAGAAGATGAAAGAATGAAGCACAGGAAATAATAAAACATTTAAATTAATTTGACAGTTGAGTGTAAAATGAGTTTAGTCAGATCCAGATGAGCTGGACTCATCGCTGCTCATCAGTGGGGTAACGAGGTTAGATGGTTAGTCTGCTGGTTGTCAGTCATCCGTCGGTCAGTTGGTCGGTCGGTCGGTCGTCGGTCGGTCGTCGGTTGTCACCCTCTGTGGCCTCTGAAGCCTGGCTGAGCTGCTGGGGCATCCAGGTGAGTCCTGCTCAGGTGTGTGTGTACTCACAGGTGGGAAACCCCGACTGATGCGGACTTTAGGTTGGTGTGGGTGGAGGGATGGGTGGGTGGAGCCCACGAGTGGGCGTGGCAGCTGACAAAGATGGTGTGGGAAAAAAGGCTGATGGAAGGGAGGGCAGAAATTAAAACAGTATTCATGGCACACACACACACACAGACGCACACACACACACACAAACACACACACACACGCACACACACAGACGCACACACACACACACAAACACACACACACACGCACACACACAGACGCACACACACACACACAAACACACACACACACGCACACACACAGACGCACACACGCACACACACACACACGCACACACACACACAGACGCCACACACACACACACACACACACGCACACACACACACACAGACGCACACACACACACACACACACGCACACACACGCACACACACAGACGCACACACGCACGCACACACACGCACACACACACACACGCACACACGCACACACATACGGGCAAACAAAAGCGATGTGAGGTACACAATAACTCAAAAAAAGAAAACCCCCCACAAAAGAACGGATGAAGAGCAGCTTCAGGTGGGCCAGGCGTCCTGATGACGTCACACCCTTCCAGCAAATCAGAACAGCGGCGTAAGCCGTCCGTGTGTGTGGGCGGAGCTCACCCCTGTTATAGAAAGGGTGCTGGGCTCCCGACAGCCCGCTGTAGTAGCTACTATGTGGCTGCGGGGAAGCCACGCCCCCTGCTGGCTGGTGGAAGGCTCCGCTGAAGGAGGCGGAGGGCGAGCACGCCGAGGACACCTGGGAGTAGACGGAGGCGGGGCGGGGCTGCACTTCCTGCAGGGGCAGTGGCGGGTAGTTGACTCCGCCCACATTCATCTGCTCTCTGGCAGCAAGAACATCTGGAGACGGAGGACAGAGGGACAGAGGGACAGGCGTGAGGACTTCCCGTCCACCCCGCGGGTTCTGAGCAGGACGTCCTACCTGCGATGACCTCCCTGAGTTTGGGGTCCAGGTTAACGGTGCAGGGTAGGAAGGTCCTGATGTCCTTGGCCGTCAGGACAGGCGTCCGCGAGGACAGGAAGACCTCGAAGCTGCGCACGTCCCCGTCGATCTCCAGCAGCGGCTCCATGTCTTTGGTGGTGGGGATGTTCTTGGACACCCTGGCGGGGACGAGGCGTCGGGGTGAGCTGGGCGCCGCGTGGTGGGCGTGGGCGTGGGCGGCCTCACCTCTCGTAGAGGGTCTTCAGGGCGGCGTGGTCGGGGACGCCCTGGGTGTCCTCCAGGTACAGGATGAGCCAGGACGTCCTGTAGGGCCACTGCTCCGTCAGGTTGATCCAGGACGCCAAGCGGTCCCAGTTGAAGGTGATCTGGTTGGCCCGCAGGAGCCGACCTGCAGGCGGAGACGGAGGCGGGTTAGCGACGGGGGCGGGCGGGTGGGCGGAGCTGCCGACCACCGACCGGTGAGTGAGATGATGTTGAGCAGCCTCCTCATGGTCTGGGGGCTGATGTCGCTGAACCAGTCCTCCGTCACCATCAGCTTGCTCAGGTCCACGGACACCTGCCGCGTCACCGAGCGCTGCGCCTGCCGCCGCCGGTACGTGTCCTGCACACAACAGGTCGTGAGCTCCCTGGTCAGGTGGTAGCGGCGGCGCACGGAGGCGGCAGCAGGAGCTCACCCGGCGGCCGGGGGCCGTCCTGCTCAGCTCGGACAGGCTGTGCTGGGACAGCTTCCTGTCCGGCTCCTCCTGCCAGCCTGGGGACACGAGGGGGACAGGTGCGCGTGAGGGACCGTCCCGTGGCCCGGGGCTCTGTGGCCGTGGTTACCGTCAGCGTTGGCGGCGTCCCCATTGGTGGAGGGCGCCGCCGCCACCTTCCTGGCGCTGGACAGACCCCTGCTGTTGAGGAAGACGGGCAGATGGACGATGTTCCGCATGTAGTCGTGTCCGTTGATGTTGGAGTCCCGGAGGACGCTGTTCAGGTTCTGGTTGATGGCTTTGATGATGATGTGGGGGTCGCTGGCGAAGATGGAGATGAAGGGTCCCTTGGAGAACAGCACCCGCACCTGCACACAAAGCCTGCTCAGAACCGGGCCGGGGCCAGGACGGGGACAGGGCCGGGACCAGGACGGGGACAGGGCCGGGACAGAGCTGGGACAGGACGGGGACAGG
>CAAE01007048.1:54841-75427 GCA_000180735.1 Tetraodon nigroviridis | reverse complement strand
CCACAACATCTGGACACCCATCACCGTCACCAGCCTGGCAAACATCTGGACACCCATCACCGTCACCAGCCTGGCAAACATCTGGACACCCATCACCGTCACCAGCCTGGCAAACATCTGGACACCCATCACCGTCACCAGCCTGGCAAACATCTGGACACCCATCACCGTCACCAGCCTGGCAAACATCTGCACACCCATCACCGTCACCAGCCTGGCAAACATCTGGACACCCATCACCGTCACCAGCCTGGCAAACATCTGGACACCCATCACCGTCACCAGCCTGGCAAACATCTGGACACCCATCACCGTCACCAGCCTGGCAAACATCTGCACACCCATCACCGTCACCAGCCTGGCAAACATCTGGACACCCATCACCGTCACCAGCCTGGCAAACATCTGGACACCCATCACCGTCACCAGCCTGGCAAACATCTGGAAACAACAGCTGCTCCTCCCGTTCTCCCCATTTCCATACCTTTAACACCCGCGGGTGTGAAAACTCAGCTGCTCTCTGTCTTCGATGCTGTTTGGATGACTTAGAATGAGATTTGATGTTGTTTTTTGAAAACTTGAAGGTGATTTTTGTCTTTTAATTAAAAGTTCCCGAAGCGCTCAGAGTGCGCCCTCTGGTGGCGACGCGCTGGTACTACACACAAGAACCGCAGGCGCAACAATTGACCGTTTTAATAAAACTCAACAAATTCACTCAGCTGCGTGGAAATAGGGATGGGCCCGTGTCTTCACGGTTTTAACTGGTCTCGAAATATTATCTATTATATGCTAAATCACGATTGGTGCAAATAATGACCAGATCTGACCGTAATTTTCCTGTTTATTGTCGTGAGGCGTTGTTGTTTCTTGTTTTTTTTTTTTAATTTCGGAGAAAACAAGAACACATATCGCCGTCACATGCTTCGATATCGTTCATCTAAATTAGTTCCAATTATTTCCGACTGTGATCGTTTTTCTAAAATGACGCAGTTTGAACGTTATGAGGCGGTTTTTGTCGGAGGGCAGAAACCCCCAGCAGACCTCGGGGTTGTGACAGGCAGCCGTTCGATCATGTGACGCTGCAAAGCGGACACAGCCGGACAGACGTCCCACTCCACTGTACTTCTCGTTGCCACACCCACACTGCTCCTCTGGTCCGAGGATAGTAAAAAAACAAGCATCCAGCATTGCGCTTGGCGTAAATTCGTAGGCAATAATCATATCATTTCAGACCAGACGTGTTTTATAAAGTGTGAGCACAAGTGTTTTTTGAACCGGAGTTGTTTATCGTCGAACTGAAAGCAGTAGTTCATCATCAGTCGTTGCACACACGATCTATGAGAAGGCTAGCCGGCTAACTACTAGCTGAAAGAGACGCCATTAGCTGGGCAAACAGCAGCGAACGTATCGGGTTGAAGCGGCAGCCAGCCCCCGGTTGACACCCGTCCGCCTCGCACTTGTTGGCCAGCATCGGTGCCGGGCAGCCTCGCTTCGGCTGTCGGGGCTGTGTCGTCTTGATTCGAGCTGTTTTGTCAGAGTCGGAAGCTGATGTGAGCGACGCAGGACTTCGGTTCCGACGCGGTGTGTTAGCATTAGCAGCAGCGAGCTCCGCGCGGCTCCTTTCGGTGGTTCCGGGGACTTTTCCAGAATAGTCTGCCTGCGATGGCGGCTGCGGGGGCCAGCGGGAAGACCTACTCGTTCAAGGCGGTGTTGCTGGGGGAAGGCTGCGTTGGGAAGACGTCGCTGGTCCTGCGGTACTGTGAGAACAAGTTCAACGACAAACACATCACAACTCTACAGGTAAGGCGGCCGCGGGGTCCGCTGCTGGGCTCGGCGGGTCGCCAGCCATGACAGCCGACCCCTGCCCGTCGTTCGGGTCCGAGTCTCGGCTCGGACGTCAGGTGGGAGCCGTCCGGGTCCCTGCTGCGGGGACGCGTGATGCCTCACCCGGGGTCGTCCCGGGGGAGCGGGGTCGTCGAGGTGGCGGAGCCGGGATTCTCTGAGCTCCGCCTCGGCCACCTGGCCAGAACGAGTCCCCTCAATCACCTGAGATGGTGCGGCACCCTCGGGTGCTGTTTCACCGGGGCTCCTGCCAGAGTGGTTTCAAAGCTTTGGAACCTTTAACGCTTGCTAGCTTTCTGTTTTCTTTTCTGTCGCACGAAGTGAAACCTTAACGTCGCCCTGGCAGTTACAGCCTCCGCACGACCCGCTTCCACGAGGGAATTAGGCTCGGTTCCCATTCTGATCACCGGAAAGGCAATATTGACGCTGCTGCTGAGGGTCGGATATAGTGTAAAGTCAGCCGTCATTTAAGGGCCACAACGCTCGGGTTAGGGTTGGGAATGGTGTGAGTGTGTGTGTGTGTGTGTGTGTGTGTGTGTGTGTGTGTGTGTGTGTGTGTGTGTGTGTGAGAGAGAGACTGCGGACTCGGGTCAACCGGGCTCTGACTGTTGGAGCGCTGCGTTCACTGTCCGTCGGCTTTTTCAGCACCTCCAGAGACTCCGACGAGTCCGTTTCCTCAAATCTGCTCATCAGACTCAAAGTCAACTTCTCATCCACGTGAGCTCGACTAAATGTGTTATTTTCTTCTTTATGAACTCCATACTGTAAATGATTGATGAAAATGCTCAATCAATGGTTGTTAAAAATAAAAGGTCACCAAACGCGCCACAAGGTGATCACGTGTGACGACCTCCGAACCCGTAACTGTAGAATTGTGGGAAATGTAGGCAGTGGGCCGAGGGGGTTGATCAGGGGTCGGAGGTCAGGGGGAGGAGGAGCCAGATGAAGTCTGGCGATGATCACGTGATCCTTGGGCCTTCCCCCAGGTGACCTTTGACCTTCTGAAAGTGCGTTCAAACCCCGTCAGTGTGAACAGCCTGAGCGAGTGTGCTCGTCCCAAACACGTGCGTGTGCACGTGCACAACCCCACACTGTCGCTTGGGTTTGTTGTTTTATGTTCTGGAGAACCGGAGTTTCCTCTGATTGGATGTATTTCTCCTGGCGTCGGTGGTGGTAACCACGGTAACAGTCACCCGGTCCCTCACTGGTCAGCATTGATCCTGAGTCTGAATTTGCCTCCGCAGGCGTCCTTCCTCACCAAGAAGCTCAACATCACAGGAAAGAGAGTCAATCTGGCCATCTGGGTAGCACACACACACACGCACACACACACACACACACACACGGCCTGCAGGGATGTAAGCAGGTGTGTGTGTGTGTGCAGGACACAGCAGGCCAGGAGCGGTTCCATGCGTTAGGGCCCATCTACTACAGAGACTCCAACGGGGCCATCCTGGTGTACGACGTCACGGACGAGGACTCCTTCCAGAAGGTGACCGCCCTGCACGCTCGTGCACTCCTGCCCTCGTGCACGGGCGCCTGACACGGGCGTGGCCTCTCTGCTGTCTGTAGGTGAAGAACTGGGTGAAGGAGCTGAGGAAGATGTTGGGCAACGACATTTGTTTATGTATAGTAGGTGAGTTATGGGACGCACGCACACACACACACACACACACACACACACACACACACACACTCACACACACACACTCACACACGCTGTGGTTCTTCTGTCTGCAGGGAATAAAATCGACTTGGACAAAGACAGACATGTTTCAGTGGAGGAGGCTGAGAGGTGAGGACACGCCCCCTCGCTGAGGAAGACGCTGGTGGTGACCGTGTCTGTCGCCATAGTTACGCAGAGTCGGTGGGAGCCAGGCACTACCACACGTCGGCCAAGTTGAACAAAGGCATCGAGGAGCTCTTCCTGGACCTCTGCAAACGTGGGTGACGTCACACCTCTGTCAGCCGCTTCCACCTGGTCTTCACAGGTGTGTGTGTGTGCGTGTGTGTGTGGTCAGGCATGATGGAGACGGCTCAGGCGGAGGAGAGGGTGAAGGGCAACGGAGCCAGCCAGGCCGCATCCAACCGGCGGGGCGTCCAGATCGTTGATGACGAACCACCGGCCACGCCTGCTGGGGGCTGCTGCTCCTCTGGCTAACACACACACACACACACACACACACACACACACACAGTAATGAATACAGTACCGCCCTCTGCTGGACTCCAGGAAAACTGCAGCAACAACCTTTTTGACGCATTTAGCAAAATAAATGACTATTTCTGATATTTTAGTTTGCAAAGAGCAAAAAAAGAGGAAACCTGATTAAACACACCCAAAAAGGACTTGAGCATCCCTACTTTCTGCTTGGTTGATGATAAGATTCTAATTCTAATTGTTATTTATTGCAGGATTCCCTAAACTCGCTCCAAACACCAGATAAAGGTCCTCAAATCTGCAGAAACAGTTGTACGAGTCGGTTTTTAATGATTTATTTCGTACCTGTACCTGGAGACCACTAATCCCATTTATAAACGGATAAGTTGTGGGTTCCTGGACCAATACTTCAGGTCCTGAACGTGTTTCAGGGCGGTGCGGCTGCTTCTGCCCTCCTCTCTCTCTCACACACACACACACACACACACACACGCGCGCGCGCGTGCGCGTGCAGACGGAGAGGAAACGGTGTGTTTGCTCTGTGTGAGGGTGTTTTCTCCTGGTGGGAGCTGCTTCTCCTCCTCAGGCCTGTAGCTTCATCCATCCCAGCCGAAGACGCTCTGTCACCGACCAGCAGCCCTCCGTCCCCTGACCTCCTGACCTCCTGACCCCCTGACCCGGGAAACCGACGGCTTTGAGTCGAAGGGGCCACTTTCGGCCCCTGGGAAACGTCCTGTTCAACCAGTTGTTGACGCTTTTGTAAAACTAATACAAAGAAAAGTGAGTGAAACGGTCTCTCTGCGTTCTTCCGCTCTGGCGGACCGACGCGCGTGTCTTTACTCGTCTTTTCCCCCTGAGGCGCGGGGGACCGAGGAGACGGCCCGTCTACCGCCCGTTTAGAAGGGTCAAAGGTGAGACGGGTGTGCTTGACGCCGGTTAGTTTCTCAGGTGGGAAACAGGAAACAACGCTGATAAAAACCGCTGCAGGAAGCAGAAATTCATCCGTTCGACTTTTTATTTGCGCTTTGGCTTGGATGTAACAAGTTAAAGTGAAAGTCTCCGGGTTCCCTCTTCTATGGTTTAGCTGGTTTTGAAAACTTTTTTTTTGGAAGTTTTTACAGAAAAGCCCTGAAAGGCCCACCGGGGACGCTGATCAGCGAAAGAACAAAAAAAGCAAACAGTCGACCAGTATCAGACAGAAAACCAACAAAAGTCAGAAAAAACCAGGAAGGAGTCCTCCGACAGGCCGACCTCTGACAAAGGAACCTGCTGGAACAGCCACAACAGTTCCTGTTGCAGAAACTCAGAAAAATGTCAAATCTTTGTGATTACAGCAACAAAAACGAACAACCTTAAAGGTTCCAAACGTTCCCAACATAACGAACGTGCATAGGAACAACAGAATTCCCTAGTGAAGGACAGTTTTACACTGAGCCCCCCAAACCCAGATCAGACGAGGAGGCCTGGTCCTGGAGCCTGGTCCTGGAGCCTGGTCCTGGAGCCTGGTCCTGGAGCCTGGTCCTGGAGCAGCCTAGTACAGGGGAGCGTTGTGCAGCTCCTGGTACTTGGGCGGAGCCGTGGTGAAGATGGCCGGCACCGTCAGGACGGTGGCGGGTCTGGCCGGGTACCTCATCTGGTGGATCATGATGGAGGACAGGGTGGTGCCCAGGATCTGAGGGACAGGAGGAGTCAGGAGGAGGCCCACAGGAGGAGCTACACACCTTCGGAGCCTCACCGCCAGCACGGCCAGAGCGAAGACCACGCCGATCATGATGTCCACCACCAGCAGGATGTAGGGGACGATGATGGGGAAGCAGGGCTGCCGGGGGAGGTCATGTGACGTCAGACGCCATCACCAAACAGGAGGAGGAGCAGCGAAGGAAGGAGGACTCACCTTACTGTAGATGGAGATCGGGAGGAGGCGGGCCTGCAGCAGACGGCAGGGTTAGCGCTGTGAGTGTGTGTGTGTGTGTGTGTGTGTGTGTCTCACCCTGGAGCTGACCCGCTGGCACTCTTGGCCCTCCGTGCACACACACGAGTCTGGGATGTTGCCCTCCCAGTCCTTGTAGCTGAACAGGCCGCAGCAGTGGAGCTGGACACCACAGAAGAAGAGACGCGGATGAGCCAAGCTGAGACAAGGTGGAACCACTCAGGCTCCTCCTCCTCCTCCTCCTCCTCCTCCTCCTCACCTCCCTCTGCAGCTCGTCACCCATGTCCTTCACGTCCTGGGAGGCCTCGTCCAGACAAAAAAAAGGGGGCGGGGGAAAAAAAAAAAAGGGGGGGGAAAAAAAAAAAAACCCCCCCCCAAAAAAAACAACCCCCCACCCCCCCACAAAACCGCCCAAAAACGCCAAAAAAAGACCCAAGAAAAAAAAAAAAAAAGAGAGGAAGGAAAAGAAGGGGGCACCGGGGGGAAAAAGGGGGGGGAAAGGGGGCCCCCCCGGGGTAAACACCCCCCCACGGGTCCCCCGGTTTTGTGCCCCCCCCCCTTTTTTCTTCCCCCCCCCCCCCAAACAAAAAAACCCCCCGGTTGTTTTCAAACCCCGTTTCCCCGTTTTCGTTGTTTACCCCTTTCCCCCCGTTTCCTCGCTTTTTTTCCCCCCCGTTTGTTTTTTGTGTTTTTTTGTTTGGGGGTTTCCCCCGCTGGGGGGGGTTTGGGGGGGGGCCCCCCTCCTTGGGGGGAGTTAAGGTTTCGGGGGACCTTGCCCCCCGGGCCTTTGGGACCGGGGGGGGGGCTTTTTACCTGGGGGGGGGGGCCCAATGCCCCCCCCCCCCCCCCCCCCCGCGGTACTCACCACAATCAGACAGGGTCGGTTCTCCCTTGTGGGCCCCGTAGGCCCCCACCACGGCGATCATCATGGTGACGGCGCCCATGACGTAGAGGCTGATGAGGCCGGCGCCGTGACCTTCCAGCTGCAGGCAGAGCAGAGGTCAGCGGTGGGCGTGGCCTCCTCCTGCAGGTGAGCTCTTACCTGTCCTCCGTGGCTGTTGATCAGGATGTGGGACAGCAGCGCCAGGCCCAGGATGAGCCCGCCCACCACCTGGAAGCAAGAGGCACGGCCAGGTCAAAGGTCGGCCCGGCGGAGACCCCCCAGCTGGCCCCGCCCCCCCGGAGCCACGGTGACGTCACGGACGCGCCGAGGCTTTTTAATATTCAAATGTTTAAACTTCCGAGTTTAAACTTCAGAGAGAACCTTCCTCCTCTTCTTCTTCTTTAAGTTCTGAAACTTCACATTTGGAGCAAAAAGAGCAGAAACCAACAGATCCGGTTCCAGCGAATCAACCAGGAAAGAAAGAGTTGAAAAAAGGAAGGAAATGCGCGAAACACAGAAGCGAAACCTCCTTTAAACGGCTCCGAGGAAGGCTCAGGAGGTTTTAAAGTGGGTGTGAAAAGTCTCGTCAGAAATCCCTCTCTTCTAAATGAATGCTGGGATAAACGAGGTCAGGATAAAATCCGTCTTTGTCTAAAATTCTTTAGGTCACGGGGACACGTTTCCAGAACTTTCCCCTCTCTTCGAAGACAAGTGGAAGCAGAAACCCGCACTTTTCCGCTGGTTTTAAACCGAAAAGGAGAAAGTTGCGAGTTCAGGTTCAACTACGCACTTTTAATTCCCAAACTTCCAGAACAGACAGGCGCCATTTTAGCGCCTAACAAACGAGCCAACTCACCGCGAAGAAGATGTTAAAGATGGTGAAGACGCGCTTGAGGCAGGTGTTGATTTGAGCCATGTTGGGAAACAACTTGTCCAAAAAGATGAATTCTACAGACTGATGGACAGACGAGGCAGAAAGGCGGCGGTCGGGGTGAGAGCGGAGCGTTTAAGTGACGGCGGAGCCCGGCGGGGCGGAGTTTCCCGGAAGCGGGCGGAGAGGAGGCCCGGGGAAGGCAGGGGCCCCGATCGGGGGGGCGGAGGCACAATTCCCGACCGCGGCGGGGCTCTGCCCGGACGGCCCCCCCCACACAACTGGGGCTGTTGTGTTACCAGGCAGGAATGCGCTCCGCACCCAGGCCCTTGCACCATTTGTGACTTTTGGTTTCCATTGCCAGGGAAGCCAGAACGTGAGTTCAGCGGCCTGGAGAGAGACCCGGATCGGCCCGGAGAGACCCGGATCGGCCCGGAGAGACCCGGATCGGCCTGGAGAGACCCGGAGAGACCCGGAGAGACCTGGATCGGCCTGGAGCAGCCTGGAGCGGCTCCTCCGAGCACCACCCGGGTGGAGGAGCTGGAGCCACCGGTGTGTTGTCACCAGTCTGATCAGCCACATCTGTCCGACTGTTCCTACAGCCACACACACACTTTGTGCTGACTGACAGCTGATTAGCCTGCTGCTACCCAACCAGCCAGGAGCTCCGCAGCTCAAAGTCTAAAGAATGAAAAAGATGATTTTATGAAACCTGTTTTTTAAACCTAATAATTACTGTAATAATTAATAATTACATTATCAACGCAAATATAATAACACAGCTTGAAATATGCCATGGAAACACAGCTCTGTCCACATCCTCGGCTGTCAGGTCACGCAAACGACATCACTGCTCTAAAAATAACCATCATATTTATCATGAATAATGACGGTATGTTCATTAACACCTGACATATCGGTTCTGGAAGAAAAACAGGAAACATTTAATAGTGAGGCTTTCACATTTCCTCCCAAGCTCTTTAAGATTGTCTTAAAATGAAATATTTACAGCCTGTTTTTTATTTAATTCTGCTATGCTTTGTTGCTTCCTCTTATAATTAAGTATCGTTTTTATTAGGTTTCGTCTTTTTCACTTCGCGGACCACCTTTTTGGGCCATCATGGCTGCCATCGTGTACTTCTTTAGTTTCGCCACCAGGGGTCAGTACAGTCTTTCTGGCGACGTAACGACCAACTTCAGCTCTCTCTTATCAAACATTTTATTTCAGGAATAAATAAATACGAGGATACTAAAGAGAGAACAACTGTCGAAAGATGGTGAGAGTTTTAAAATAAAAGTATTTCAGAAGTCAAAATTCATTATAGATAGAAGAAGTTATTAGAAAAGTTTTTCATACGTATTAGCAGAAAGATTGTAAATCCTCCCGACTGCTAGACAGACGGACTTTTATATGACAAAAAAAGAGATATAATATATGATAATAAATCATCCGTCTGTGTGATTTTAGTTTTAAACGGCAAAATTGTTTTAGAATTCTTTCGTGTTTGCTGACGCTAGCCGTTAGCAGGCCTCTGTGGTCGTTTTTTCCTAATAACAATATCAATTAACGTTAATAAAGTCAGAAAAGATACTTTGAGAAGGGCAGAAATATTGGCATTCGACAAAAAATCTGTTTGTATCTTTGCACATTTAAGCCGTTTGTGCTTTAAAAAAAGATTTGTTTCTAATTGGACCTAATTTTGACCGGTCGTTTGGACACTTCCGGGCGCCATTTTGGGTCCAAAATGCCTGAAAAGATAAATTATAATTTGGGGTTTCAGTTGAAGAAACAACCCAAAGCACAATGATTGGCTGGATTAATGCGAAACGGTGAAAAACGCGAAGGGAACCAGCAAATTGAAACTACTGAATTTTCCCATCTGCGATGGATGGAATACTTTAATCATTATTTATTTGGGGGGAAGCTGCGGGCCGGTCGTTTTCAGGCAGCCTCCTCTCTTCCTTGCCGGTGTTCGGCGCTAATCGTCCTCCCTCTCTCCACACCAGCGGCCGCTCGTCGCTCCGCCGGGCCGCAGCAGGACGCCGTCGGGCGGGGAGGCAGCATCGCGATGGGGTCGGTGTGGGCGCGGACCCCGGAGCGGCTCCGGCGCTCCCCACCTCCACACCTCCTTCTCCTCCTTCTCCTCCTGAAGCGTTTGCGCGACAGAAGGTGCAGCCGGCTGGTTTGGGAGGAAAGATGGATCCCAGAGGAAGAGGAGGGCTCCGCACCACGTTCCTGCTTCTGGCTCTAACATGGAGCCAGCTGCTGATGGCAGGTAAGGCTGCTGTGTGTGCGCGAGCCTCTGATCACACACACCAGGCGGTGTGTGTGAATGAGTGGTTGCCACCCGAGAAGCTGCCCCGGCTCTGTAAACAGGGACGTTTGCTGCCTGGAATGTGGTGGGAAAGGGTGTTAATTCAGGTCAGGAGTGGCAGGGAGGTGCAGCCGGACCCCTCTCTGCGCCTGTCCTCCTCGCAGACATCAGCAGAGATCAGCAGAGATCAGCAGAGATCAGCAGAGATCAGCAGACGTCAGCAGACGTCAGCAGACATCAGCGCTCCGGCGTGGGCGAGCTCCACAGCGCTGCTCGGACGGGCTTTCTGAGATCTTCCCTCAAGGACGGATGAAGCAGCCTCAGACGTGTGTTTTTCTGCTGCTGCAAACTAAAGGATGCTGGTTGCCATAGCAAACGTTGGCTGGCTTTGATGTTTGGTGGTGATGGTGAATGTGTGCTGAAGGTCACTGTTGTCATGGGAACCAGAATGGCCTGCTGGCCTGACGTGAGCGCTTGTGAGCTGTTTATTTCTCCGCTGTGGCCTAACACTCCTGTGCTCGCTCATAAACGCACCCTTTGACGGCACATCCCAGAATGCCCCAGTGACAGTCCAGGCCTTCAGTGGTCACCAGCCGACCACTGAAGGCCTGGAGGTGCACCAGAGGAGGGCGGACGTCAGAAAAGGGCTCATGCGTGTTCGTTTGTCTTTGTTTTTTAGGCCTTAAAGGGTGAAGGTCTGGACGGCCTCTGGGTGGGGTGTGCAGGCTTGGAGCTGCTGGGCTTCCCTCAGCTCAGCATTGTCTCGTCCTCTCTGTTGCCATAGAAACGCCGGCGTCCACTCACAGCTCTTCCTCCTCCCGTTGTCCTCAGACTCTTCCTCTGGTGGTCCTGAGTTGTTGCTCTTTGCGCCTCGCCGCCCCTCACGTCTCCAGCGGCCACGTGGCGAGGATGCCTTGGCAGACGCTCCCCCCCAGCGCCTCCACCGCCGCCGTGCACGCCTCCCTCCCCTGGCCGGGTCCACGCCCGCCCCTCTCCTGGAGCCCGGCGACAGCGGTCAGGACAGCCTCAACCCGCACGGCGGGGTGCCGGGACGGCGCCTGGTAACCGTGGTGAGTACGCTGCCTCCTGAGGGAACTGGACGTGGTGTCCGAGAAGGCCGGACCCTCATCCCCAAAGGTCCGGGAGGTGGTGGACAAAGGAGGAGGTGGCAGACAGAAGGTGCTGCTGACTGTTGCTGCAGCAACCCTGTTACCATGGCAACGAGCACGACTGCACGCCGGAGGGAGAGCGAGACCCACTTACCTTCACAGTGGGTGGTTGCATAAATGAAACAGCAGTGACCTTCAGGGTGATGAGGAGCAGGCGGGTGGATGAGATGGATACACACACACACACACACACACACACACACACACACACACACACACACACACACACACAGAAAAGCTGATTGGCTCCAGGCCAGTGACGGACGGTCCCAGGCTAGCTGTCTGCTGTCGTTCTCATCTGCTAGCTTGTGTAAAACGTCTCTGTGCTCGCTGACTTCATGCTTGGTCACATGACCCTCACCTGCAGCCTGCCAGGCTTCAGTCACATGACTGATGAGCGGACACTGGCTGCTGGAGTCGCACCTGTTCAGGTGCCTGTTGTCATGGGGACCAGTGTAGTAGCGCTCCGACAGATGAAATGTTTGATTTGAGCTCCGTGCATCCTGGAAGAAAGGAGTCAAGCCTGAATAATCTAACCTCGCATCAACTCACACATGCACGTGTGTGCACAAGCATGTGTGAGCGTGTGTTGTCTCATTCAGCCGGATGTTTCACGTGACGCTCACGTTTTGGCTGGCAGCTCTGCAGAGGTGCAGCCCAGCTCGCAACTTGTGTGTGTGTGTGTGTGTGTGTGAGTGTGAGTGTGAGTGTGAGAGAGAGAGAGAGATTCATTTGGATTGATCACCAATAAATCCCACCATTTAATGAAGCTAATGCTAACGTTAGCTCATTGAGGTTGCTAACCGTCAGGTCCTCTGAATGAGGCGTTTAGCCTCCTCCCTCCTGCTGGCATCTGATTGGTCCGAATCAGATCCCCAAGAGCTAATTGTGCGTGTGTGCGTGTGTGTCTGGGGACGTGTGCACGTGCGTGAGGGAGGCAGAGGGACAGAAATAGCAGCTGATCCTGACAGGCAGCAGCAGGCTAATGGTATTAGCAGGTACTGAGCCAATCAGGCGGCAGCGTTGGGCTGGGATGGAGGAAGGATCAGGAAGTGGAGTCAGAGCTCCCTGAGCTCTGAGGTCCTCCCCTCTGAGCTCTGGAGCTGCTGGGTAAGATCCTCCGCTTTGCTGTCCTCCGTCCCAACCGTTGTTCTTTTCTCCTGGCTTTTATCGGCCGAGCTGACACCAACAGTCGTTTCCGGAAGCGACTGTTGGTGTCAGCCTCCGAGGAGCTCAGGGGTCAACCATGGTGACTTGACCTCCGGTGACCTCTTTCACCTGCTTTGGACAGTTTTTGGGGCTGTTTGTCCGGTTGTCGCTCTGTGACCAACACACACGTGTGTGTTTGTCCTGTTGTCATTGGTTTGTTTCAGCGACTCACAAATGAGTTTGTACCACAGAACAGACTGTTGCACAGATAATAACATAAGCTGTGTGTGTGTGTGTGTGTGTGTGTGTGTGTGTGTGTGGGAGGTTGCTAATGGATGAAACAGCATGTTCTGTTGCCACTTAATTTAATATCAGCTACACCAAAAGCGCACACACTCGCGCAGCAGCAGCAGTCGGAGGCTGGACGCCTGTTGACCAGCGGCTCAGGTCAGGCTGTTTTCCTCCTGCTGTTAACAGGAAGGTGGTGCTTTCTGCGGTTCATCCGCCTGCTTGCTGGTGTTTGGCGGAGCGGTTGTAGGCTGGAGGCACACACCAGACCTGTCCCCCCCACCTGGACCTCGCTCACCTCTGCTCCTGTTACACCTTCATCCTCCTCATCGCCCACAGGAGGAGGAGAACGGCGTGGAGCTGTTGGTGTCCTCTGATAGGCCGGGCCGCTCGGAGCCCCACCCCCCCGAGGAGGTCATCCAGGCCTTGAACGTCGGGGTTCTGCACGGACACCTGGGACACCTGGGCACCACTGACATCTCCACCCAGGTGAGTGATGGGAGGTGAAGACAGACGCAGCTGGTGAACATCCACCTGTCACCGGAGGAGGAGGAGGAGGAGGAGGAGGAGGAGGAACATCTGCATCGCCTCTGTCTTTGTTTACACTCTGTGTGTGTGTCTTCTGCAGAAGAACGTCCTGCAGGATGAGCAGGGAGATCACCTGTGGAACCTTGAAGGGTTTTATGCCCTCGCCCTCTTCTTCACCATCTTCATCATCATCACTACCTGCTTGATGGTAATATGTGACTCCACACACACTGAGACAGGAACACCAGTACCAGCTCAGTCACACACACGTGTGTGTGTGTGTGTGTGCGCGTGTGCGCGCTGGGAGCTGCAGTTCGCGGCACCTCCACGCGAGGGCGCTCTAACGCTGCTCCTGTGGCGCTGAGGAGCGTGTGGGTGTTGTCCTCCTGACGGGTGTAGCTCAGGTTGTGATGAGCGACTGCAGCTTCTGGCTCCACCAGCTGGGCCGATGTGGTTCTGACTGACAGGAGGAGCAGGTGGAGCAGAGGAGCAGTGGAGCAGGTGGAGCAGGTGGAGCAGGTGGAGAGGTCTGACCAGCCTGGAGGTCACGGCTGGTCAGTCAACACATGGGTTCCATCCAAGCGTGCTGACCAATGTTTCAGGCAGTAAAATAGCCAGTCAGCCAGTCAGGAGGACGCTAGCGGTTCCGCTCCCACCCACCGGGGGCGACACAGCTTTCCCAACAGTCTGAACTCCTCTTTTCCATCTCCAGGTTTTGTACCGACGGAAGGAGAAGGTTCAGCGTTCTGACGCAACGGTAAAAGCCCCGCCCCCTGGTCACTCCCTGAGCCACGCTGCCCCTGCAGACCCTGCTCAGAGGTCAAAGGGCACCAAGGTCAGCAATACAGATGCCAGCTTTTGGTTCCATCTCTCTTTGTGACCAGCCGTTTGTTGGTGTTCTTCAGGCTCCATCACCAGGAAGCATGGTCCAGGCTGAGCTCCCGCCAGCGCTAGCCACGCCCACCCCTCAGCAGCAGCCAATCGTAGCCTGCCGCCGCCTCGCTCCTCCCGTTTCTCCTCTGCCCAGGTCAGCCAGGATTGAGCCACACGTGCACACGTGTTCTACTGGTCCACCAGTAAAACCAGTCCAGAGGTGGTGTTTTTGGTAGCAACAGCGCCCCCTGCTGTGTTGGGGCGTAAACAACATGGAAACGCCTCCCTGGGCTCACGGATCAGACTCCTGAGTGAGGTCTGACACCCGTACGTCAGTCTGATCAGTGGTTCTCCATCCAGGCCCGTCCCTGTTCACACTGACAGCAGCGTCGCCATAGCAACCACCAACCACGACCTGAAGCTTTGCCCCTCCCCTTTCAGGATGAAACCTGCAGCAGGGCTCCAGGAAAGGTACTTTCCAGAAGTGTGTGTGTGTGTGTGTGTGTGTGTGTGTGTGTGTGTGTGGGGCAGACTGCAGAGCCCTCCTGGAGCTGATGACAGTTCTTCTGTTCATTTTTCTCCTGAGATCCCAGCAGCTCCGAACTCTTCCGTCCTTCGGGGGGTTCGGACCTCGGAGAACGTTTTCGCCACCTTCCTTCTGAGCCGCTTTGGGTCAAAACAGGAAGGAAGATTTAGGGCTGAGAGTGAGAACAGGATGTTGTTCTTGGTGTGTGTCATTCAGCAATTAACAGTGTCCACACACACACACACACACCAGGCCTCCTATTGCTGGGTGGTACAACCAGAAACGTATTTTGGGCTATTTTTTGAACTTATTGGTTCCACTGTGATGTTTGCTTTGTTGATGCACATCTGGGGTTTAACCACATTTGGAATGATCAGCTCAGAATGACCGTCTTTGCTGTCCGATTGTGGAAAAGCCGGTCCCTGGACACCACGCTGGTGTGTTCTCTCCTCAGACGGGGCTCCAACGTCTCCCTGGTGCTGGACATGTCTGCCCTGGGCTCGGTGGAGCCCATGACCGTCGCCGTGGTAACCCCTAGAGAGGCGGCCGCCAGGGAGTACCTGCTGTCGGCCAACCGGCCTCTGACGCGGCAGCAGCTGCACGACCTCCTCAGCAACACCCACAAACTACAGGCGGAGTTTGCTGTAAGAGCCCCAGACTCGGATCTGGCTGCAGCAGCGCCCCTGCTGGCCCGGGGACAACGTCCCCGTCTGAGGGCAGGCTTGGATCGCGGTTTCTTCTCCTTCACCGTCTTGACTCTTTCAGGAGATCCCCATGAACTTCATCGACCCCAAAGAGCTGGACATCCCAAACCACGGGGCCAAGAACCGCTACAGGACCATCCTGCCCAGTGAGTGGAGCCCCCACCTCTGACCCCGTCCTGCTGCTCCTCCCCTTCTCCAGCCAACACACACACACACACTCTCGCAAACAATAGGTTTTCCTCAGAGAACAGTGTGTTCTCACACTGCTGGCCAGCGTCGGGCCTGATGGAGACGTTACGTAAGGGCCACACACACAACAGCAGCTCCCTGTGTTTGTCAGGGCGGGTGGGCTCGTTCCACACTGAGTGGTGGGCGTTCCTTCCTTCCTTCCGCCCAATCAGGGCCCAGGAATGCTCACCTGTCGCTCATGTTCCTTCCTGCCTTCAAGTGTGTGTTGCTGCTCCCGCTCAGGACCTTCAAGGATGTGTCCTTGTTTTCCAGACCCTCATTCCAGGGTCGTCCTGAAGTCAAAGAGCTGCAACGACCTCCTCAGCTCCTACATCAACGCCAACTACATACGAGTGAGTCGGCGCAGGCGGAAGCGCTGTCACGAGTCGGCGCAGGCGGAAGCGCTGTCACACACACACACACACACACACACACACACACAGTGAAAGTGTCTGCAGAGGAGGACCCCTCCTGTTCCTCCTCACCCTCTCAGGCTCCTGCAGCCTTCAGCTCCTCTGACCTCACAGGATGCTGGTGCTGTTGTGGTTGCTGTCCCAGGGTTACCATGGTGACGAGAGGGCCTTCATCGCCACCCAGGGTCCCATGGTGAACACGGTGAACGACTTCTGGCAGATGGCGTGGCAGGAGGAGTCGCCCATCATCGTCATGATCACCAAGCTGAAGGAGAAGAACGAGGTGAGCGCCTCCTCCTCCTCCTCCTCCTCCTCCCCCCCCATGACCGCCCCCTCTCCCTCTCTCTCTCTGCAGAAGTGCGTCCTCTACTGGCCGGAGAAGCGGGGCATCTATGGGAAGGTGGAGGTGCTGGTGTCGGGCCTCAGGGAGTGTGAGCACTACACCACACGCAGCCTCACCCTGAAGGTACGCTGGCGCCCCACGTGCGCTCCCAGGCGCCTGGGGTCCGCCTCTAACCCCGCCCGCTGACCTCTGCAGTGTGGGAATCAAACCCGCGTCCTGCAGCATTACTGGTACACGTCCTGGCCCGACCACAAGACCCCCGACTCCACGCTGCCACTGCTGCAGCTGATGGCCGAGGTGGAGGCCGACAGACGGGCGGCGGCCGCCAGGGGCCCGGTCATCGTCCACTGCAGGTAGGCGGGCTCTAAGCACCTGCTCGGGTTGACCCCGCCCACTCACCCACCAGCCTCTGGCTTACAGCGCCGGGATCGGCCGCACCGGCTGCTTCATCGCCACCACCATCGGCTGCCAGCAGCTGCAGGCGGAGGGGGTGGTGGACATGCTGAGCATCACCTGCCAGCTCCGGGCCGACAGGTGAGCGCCGCGGCCCCGCCCCTGCGGCCTGCGTGCGCCGGCTCAGCCCGTGTGTCTCTGTGCAGGGGAGGGATGATCCAGACGGGCGAGCAGTACGAGTTCGTCCATCACGCCCTGGGCCGGTACCAGGCGCCGGACCCGTGAGCCGGCAGGAAGCCAGCCCCGGCGGCGTGCACGCGGCAGGTACTGGGTCTCAGGCCCGCCACGGGTGACGGACAGCGTGAACCGCCAGTCAGCACGGGTGGGCGGAGACGAGTCGGTCTGCCTGGCCGGACGGAGGGATCTGTGAAAATGGAATGTATCCGTCCTCTGCAGTTCTTCTCCTCCTTCTCCTTCTGGGCACGTTGAGGGTCGTCTGAGGGACTTTTCTGACTGTAAAGTGACCAAACTGTCCTCTTCTCTGTCACGGAAGCGTAGAAGCAGTAGAGAAGGGTCGTTCTTCAGTGACACTCGTGTTTTCTGTGCCTGTGACATGATTTTGCGATGACAGTGACTGTTAGCCGCTTGTGTCTGTGGCTAGGCTAGTTGACCTGCTGAAGCAGCCCCACTGGCCACGCCCCTTTTGTCTGGACTCACTCACTCTCACACACACACACACACACTCGGTGTCAGGTTGTTACACTGCAACAGCTCAACTGTTGTTGCTAACATCAAAGCTAATTCCTGCAGCACAAGCGTTAACGAGGTCTGTTCTCTGGTTAATCACTGATCAGAAATATGTCCCACTAAAGCTAAACAACACAAGTGTGTGTGGGGCCACAAAGTGGGGCTGCTGTTAGCCGTAGCTCACATGCTAAACGTTATAGTTAGATAGCTCCAGCCAGGCTAGTTGTAGCGGCACCTACAGGCGCTAACGTCAGTAGACGAGGCTCTGCTTCGGGATTGGACCACCTGACTCCCCTAATGCTTGTTGAGGCCAATATTCTACTGCTCAGCTCTGCTCGTGGTTTATTTTTGTATCTTCAGGTGCTCCACACACTTATTTCTACACTCTTTCTGCCTGTTGATAAAAACAGGTAGAGGAGCTGATCTGAGATCTGCTGGAGCAGAGCCACTTTGATCTGATGTGATGGGTGAGCCTGTCTCTGACAGCACACACACACACACACACACACACACACACGTATGTGTCTCGCTGTGATCTGGACATGAACCAGCCGTCTGTAGTCCTGCTGTCTTCTCGTGTAAAGCTCGTGGTTTTTACACGGGTGAATAAAAGCCGGGCCGGGCCGAACCAGCCTGAGCAGCCGCTGCGTTTGTCTGCCTGGTTTCTGCCCCTCAAAGCCAGCTGAGGCTGGTTCCTCGAAGAGCTGTGCACCCAGCAGAAGCAGGAAGGAAGGAAAGAGGCGTGGGCGGCTAAAAGTAGCTCCGACCTTCTCAGACAAAAGTCTGATGATGATGAGGAGGACGAAGAAGCCCCAGCAGGGTCCTGCTCCTGCCGCCTGAGCCTCCCGCTGCCTGTGTTCAGCCTGTTTTTACCGTCTGCGGCAGCGGCGGGGAGCTCTGCTGTCCTGTCAGGGGTTTGAGCGTCCCAGCAGCAGCAGCTCCAGAGCTGCTGGCCTGATTGAGGAAGTCCAGCGGAGGCTGGAGCCCGGAGCAGGAAGTGGGCCGGGGGAGTCGGGGGGAGTCAGGAAGGAGCAGGCTGAAGCCAGACGAGCGGAGGATGGACGTGAGTGGCAGAGCAGACACCAGACGCCTCTGCTCCACAGCTCCACGCCAGCCTTGACCCGCCGGTGGCGCAGCTGTTTGGGCTCTTTCTCTGACCCGGACCTGGACCCGGACCTGGACCCGGACCTGCTCTCTGCTTCAGGATTATGTTGGTGCCCGATGGCCCTGGAGCTGTGAAGGGCCATCAGAATGGTGCCGTGTGAACGTGCCGTCCTCTGCCTGAGCGTCTGGGCTCTGCTGCTGCTGCAGGTGAGTCTGGCGCCGCCTCTGACCTCTGACCTCTGCACCTTTCACAGCTCAGCTTCCTCCCACAAGCTGCCTTTTTCCCTCTTTCTCACCAAAAACGCCAGATCTCCGTATTAAAGTTGTGGGAAATCCAAGTTTTTAATTGAATTTGTTGGGTTTTTAGGTGAAGAACCTTCTGAGGAAACCTGATTTTCAGGCTCTTCAAACAGGTCCCACAGGTGTGCTAAGCTAGGCTAGCCTAGCGCCGGTCCTCCGAACGACAGGAACCACCGGTTCTTTGACTTTGTTCTGATTTTCAGCGTGAAAACAGTTGAGAACCTGTGGGAGAACGGTAGAGGTCAGAGGGCAGACGGCTTCAGACCGTAACGGTGTGGTTAGTTAGCGTTAGCGCCTCAGAGAGGAGATGTTTGTATCTTCTGAAGCCTCCAAGGTTGGCAGAGGTGGGAGTGAGCCAAAGCTAAGCTAACCTCACCTTCTGCTGTCTCCAGCAGGACGTGGCCCTCACCCGAGCTCCGCCCCTCACCTGCAGCATATCTGTGTCTGACCTCTCACCTGGGCTGGACTTGGTCTCCCTGAAGGTGGTCACGCCCGGACACAACTGCTCCTTCACGCTGGTCTCTCTGGACAGCGGGGAAGATGGCGGCCAGTGCAGAGGAGCCGCTGAGACCACAGCAGGAGGCCCCGAGGAGGTGGGAGGAGACCCCCAGGGAGGTGGCGGAGTCTTCCTCTGCCTGATGGATCATCTGGAGCCTGGAACCAGCTACCAGCTGCAGATCCGCTCACAGGACGACCACGCGGTGAACATCACCGTGGCAACCAGTAAGCGTTCTGCGCTCCTTCCATGTTAGTGAGAAGCTCCTGGGCTGACAGGGCTCCCGCTGCTCTCCTGCTCCTCTGTCCCTGGTTGTCTCTGGAACCCTGCAGAGACGGTGGAACTGGTGGTTCCACCTGCTGGGAAGCCTCTCTGGAAGGTTCCTGGGGCCCTAATTCAGCCGGACAGGCAGCTGAGATGGTTTCAGAGGGTTCTGATCCAGGTCAGGGTGAGCCAGGAAGGTTTACACTCAGGCGGACGTTCAAGTCACATGATCTTCAGGCTGGAGCTTTGAAGTTGGTCTGGAGGCTTTGTTCTCCTGTTTAGCCCCAAATTCTATTGTGCTCTGTTGTTTTCATCTGCTGACCCCTTGTTGTTTGGGGTGTGTGTGTGTGTGTGAGTGTGTGTGTGAGAGAGAGAGAGAGAGAGAGGGAGAGAGAGAGAGAATGTCATGGTGCTTCCTCTCTGCAGGTCTGTGATTAGCAACAGGAACCCAGCCCTGCTGAGAGAGAGTGATAGAGCAGTAAAAGTGTGTGTGTATGTGTGTGTTTTTACACTGGCAGGCCTCCAGAACAGAAGTTGGACCCTCAGTGGGCAGAACTCTGGGTTCAGCTATTTCCTGTCCCCATTGTTTCTTTGTTCTGTAGGAAGTGCAGGGAAAGGGTGTGTGTGTGTGTGTGTGTGTGTGTGTGTGTGTGTGTGTGTGTGTGTGTGTGTGTGTGTGTGTGTGTGTGTGTGTGTGTGTGTTCGTGTTCAGCTGTAGTAACCGCGGTCTACCAGCAGGCGGCAGCGTTTAGCAGGCTCTCCTTCTTCTGACGGGACCTTCATGGACGTGTGTGTGTGTGTGAGAGAAGGAGCCGCTCACGCCGGCTGACATGGACCTTCTGGGTCTCTGGAGTCTCTGGGTGGTGGTGGGGCCGCCAGCTCTCCTCTTTCAGCGCCTTAAGTGTTTTTTCCTGATTCAGGAGTGTGTGTGTGTGTGTGTGTGGGGGGGGTCTGGGTGTCTGGGTGGGAGCTGAGATGGAGCAGCCTGATAGGATTGTTCCAGGTCAGCGGCTTTGGGGAAAACACACCAGGAAGTGGCCCTTTCAGGCCCGGCAGACT
>CAAE01007048.1:8773-46923 GCA_000180735.1 Tetraodon nigroviridis | reverse complement strand
TTTTTCCCTCTTTCTCACCAAAAACGCCAGATCTCCGTATTAAAGTTGTGGGAAATCCAAGTTTTTAATTGAATTTGTTGGGTTTTTAGGTGAAGAACCTTCTGAGGAAACCTGATTTTCAGGCTCTTCAAACAGGTCCCACAGGTGTGCTAAGCTAGGCTAGCCTAGCGCCGGTCCTCCGAACGACGGGAACCACCGGTTCTTTGACTTTGTTCTGATTTTCAGCGTGAAAACAGTTGAGAACCTGTGGGAGAACGGTAGAGGTCAGAGGTCAGACGGCTTCAGACCATAACGGTGTGGTTAGTTAGCGTTAGCGCCTCAGAGAGGAGATGTTTGTATCTTCTGAAGCCTCCAAGGTTGGCAGAGGTGGGAGTGAGCCAAAGCTAAGCTAACCTCACCTTCTGCTGTCTCCAGCAGGACGTGGCCCTCACCCAGGCTCCGCCCCTCACCTGCAGCATCTCTGTGTCTGACCTCTCACCTGGGCTGGACTCGGTCTCCCTGAAGGTGGTCACGCCCGGACACAACTGCTCCTTCACGCTGGTCTCTCTGGACAGCGGGGAAGATGGCGGCCAGTGCAGAGGAGCCGCTGAGACCACAGCAGGAGGCCCCGAGGAGGTGGGAGGAGACCCCCAGGGAGGTGGCGGAGTCTTCCTCTGCCTGATGGATCATCTGGAGCCTGGAACCAGCTACCAGCTGCAGATCCGCTCACAGGACGACCACGCGGTGAACATCACCGTGGCAACCAGTAAGCGTTCTGCGCTCCTTCCATGTTAGTGAGAAGCTCCTGGGCTGACAGGGCTCCCGCTGCTCTCCTGCTCCTCTGTCCCTGGTTGTCTCTGGAACCCTGCAGAGACGGTGGAACTGGTGGTTCCACCTGCTGGGAAGCCTCTCTGGAAGGTTCCTGGGGCCCTAATTCAGCCGGACAGGCAGCTGAGATGGTTTCAGAGGGTTCTGATCCAGGTCAGGGTGAGCCAGGAAGGTTTACACTCAGGCGGACGTTCAAGTCACATGATCTTCAGGCTGGAGCTTTGAAGTTGGTCTGGAGGCTTTGTTCTCCTGTTTAGCCCCAAATTCTATTGTGCTCTGTTGTTTTCATCTGCTGACCCCTTGTTGTTTGGGGTGTGTGTGTGTGTGTGAGTGTGTGAGTGTGTGTGTGAGAGAGAGAGAGAGGGAGAGAGAGAGAGAATGTCATGGTGCTTCCTCTCTGCAGGTCTGTGATTAGCAACAGGAACCCAGCCCTGCTGAGAGAGAGTGATAGAGCAGTAAAAGTGTGTGTGTATGTGTGTGTTTTTACACTGGCAGGCCTCCAGAACAGAAGTTGGACCCTCAGTGGGCAGAACTCTGGGTTCAGCTATTTCCTGTCCCCATTGTTTCTTTGTTCTGTAGGAAGTGCAGGGAAAGGGTGTGTGTGTGTGTGTGTGTGTGTGTGTGTGTGTGTGTGTGTGTGTGTGTGTGCGTGTGTCAGCTGTAGTAACCGCGGTCTACCAGCAGGCGGCAGCGTTTAGCAGGCTCTCCTTCCTCTGACGGGACCTTCATGGACGTGTGTGTGTGTGTGTGTGAGAGAAGGAGCCGCTCACGCCGGCTGACATGGACCTTCTGGGTCTCTGGAGTCTCTGGGTGGTGGTGGGGCCGCCAGCTCTCCTCTTTCAGCGCCTTAAGTGTTTTTTCCTGATTCAGGAGTGTGTGTGTGTGTGTGTGGGGGGGGTCTGGGTGTCTGGGTGGGAGCTGAGATGGAGCAGCCTGATAGGATTGTTCCAGGTCAGCGGCTTTGGGGAAAACACACCAGGAAGTGGCCCTTTCAGGCCCGGCAGACTCCTCAACAAGTAGCCGGGGACCTGAGTGTTCTCACTGTGTGTGTGTGTGTGTGTGTGTGTGTGTGTGTGGCCAGGGCCCTCGGCGGTGGTGGGCCTGTGGGTGACCTCCAGGACCTCCAGCAGCCTGGGCCTCTCCTGGGGGGCCGGGCCAGGCAGGACGCAGCGCTTCAGGCTGCAGCTGTGGCACCGCTCAGCCCTGCTGCAGGACCAGACGCTGCAGAGCACCGCCACGCAGCACACGCTCCTCGGCCTGACCGCCGGCCGCCGCTACAACGTCACCGTGGTGACCGAGGCCGGCGGCCTGCGGAGCAGCGTGACCATCGAGGAGCAGACAGGTAGAGGAGAGGAGGGCGGGTGAGGGGACGGGCAGCGTGGGGCTGACGCGTCCGTGTCCTTTCAGACCCGGCGGCGGTGTCCAACATCACCGCTGACGCCAGCGGCGGCACCCGGGTGCGGTTGTCATGGCAACGGCCACAGGGCGACCTGGATGCCCTGGTGGTCAGACTCGCCGCCAACGGGACGGATGTTTGGCGGGCCACGCTCCCTCCGAACGCCACGGAGGTGTGGGTGGATGAGCTGAGGCCGGGCTGGACCTACGGGGTCGCGGTGGTGTCCCGCAGCGGCCAACGCAGCAGCCAATCAGAGAGCAGCTTCGGCACAGGTGAGCCTCTCCTCCTCCTCCCTCCTTCTGGCCTGCCGCGTGGTCTTCCTCACCGCCTGTCCCTCAGCTCCCGCCGCAGCCACGCGCCTCCTCCTCTCGCCCGCCACCGCTCCCCCCGGCGGGCTGCTGCTGTCCTGGGCGCCCCCTGCTGGCCGCTGGCAGCGCTACAGGCTGCTGCTGCGGGACGCCTCCCGGCTGCTGGTGGACGCCGGTGTGGACCGGCAGGCTGTCAACTACACCTTCGCTGGGTCGGGACTGACTCCCGGGAGCTTGTACACAGCTGTGCTGGTGGTGGAAAGTGGTGGCCTGACGGCCAACAGCAGCTGTGAAGGAGCCACAGGTGTGTTCCTGCAGGGGGTCACCTGGGGGGCGGGGTCGTCTTTGAACCCTCTCAAAGGTTCCACCACTGTCTCTGTAGTCCCAGCACCAGTACACAACCTCCACATACGACATTCTGACGAGACCTCCCTGAGCGCCATGTGGAGCCACGCCCCCTCCGGCTCGCGTGACGGCTACTTCCTGACTCTTCGCCACGGTAACCAGGACCAGCCCCGCCCTCTGGGTCCGCCTGGGTTTCTGCTTGGGTGGTAAACCTGCCTGTGTCCCAGGGAACGCCACTGTGGACACCAGAGAGGTGGAGTCCAACATGGGCGAGTGCACCTTCAACGTGCTCACCCCTGGGAGGCGGTATTCTATCACCGTGGCAACCAGGAGCCAGAACCTGAGCACCTCTGTGTCTGTGGAGGGAAGAACGGGTGTGTGTCCACCGGGGTCCGCATGTCCTCCTCAGTGTGCACGTACTGTCATTAAGAGTGTGTGTGTGTGTGTGTGTGTGTGTGCGTGCGTGTGCGTGTGTGTGTGTGCGTGTGCGTGCGTGTGTGTGTGTGTGTGTGCGTGTGCGTGCGTGCGTGCTGCAGTTCCCCTGCCTCTGCGTAGCCTCACCTTGAGCAGCTCTGGGCTCGGCGGCCTCCGGGCCTCCTGGGAGAAGCCTCCGGGGGATGTGGACTCCTACAGCCTGACGCTGCTGCAGGACAGGTGCGCTCGCCGCCGCCCGGTGGTGCCGGTTCAGGGTGACCCAGGTGTGTGCGTTCCCTTCCCCAGCGTGGTCGTTCAGAACCACAGCCTTCCTGTGGCGGCTTCCTCTCTGCTCCTGAGCGGCCTGACGCCCGGCGCCCTCTACAGGCTGCAGGCCTCCACCGTCAGCGGGGGGCTGCGCTCGTCCGCCGTCAGCCACTCGGGACACACCTGTAGGCCGCTCCCGCCTCCTTTTGACTCCTCGTTTCCGGCCTACCTGCGGTCGTGGTGAAGGTGACCCCGCTCCTCCTCCTGTCTGACTTTCAGCGCCAGCAGCCGTGTCTGACGTCACCGTGAGCAACGGCGGGCGGTCGGACGCCGTGCGGGTGTCCTGGCGTCCGGCGGTGGGCGTGGTCGACAGCTACCTGGTGCGTCTTCAGGACCGCGGGCGGAGCATCCACATGCTGGCCGTGTCCCGCTCCTCGCCGTCCGAGTGTGCCTTCAGCTCGCTGGTCGCCGGGCGGCTGTACACGGTCGTCATAGTGACGCGGAGCGGCAGCCTGGAGAACGCCACGGCGGTTCAGGCGCGGACGCGTGAGTGAGGAGGTGGGCCAGGTGGCGCCGGGCGCACGGGCCTGAACCCTCCCTGTCTTTCAGAACCGGCGGCTGTTCAGAACCCGACGGCTGTCCACTCCGCCAGAGACGACTTCCTCAAGGTCGCCGGACTCATCCCGCCGTTCCCGCCTCTCCGCCTGCGCGGGTGAACGAGTCTGACTGTTCCTCCGCCTGTTGCTCAGGTGTACTGGCGCCACGCGGCCGGAGACCTGGACCGCTACCTGGTTCTGATCCGCTACAACCTCACCGTGCTGCAGAACAAAAGTGTGTCCGCCAGCCAGAACGAGTGTGTGTTCTCCTCCTTGACGCCCGGCAGGCTGTACACGGTCACCGTGGAAACGTGGAGCGGCGGCTACGTGAGCAGCGTCTCCACGGACGGACGCACCTGTGAGTGTGACCCGGTGGGCGGGGCCCCCAGGTGTGTCCGGGAGGCTGACCCTCTGTCCTTCAGTCCCCGCAGCTGTGAGGAACCTGTCGCTAGGCGACGCAGGAACCAGCCACCTGACCCTCACCTGGAGCCCCGCCCCCGGCGACGTGGACCACTACGAGGTGCGTAGGCCGGGGGTGTGTTTGTGGAGCGGTGCTGGGAGGGGCTCTCACCTGCTTCCTGGTGCGCTGTCAGGTGACCCTGCTCTTCAACGACACGCGGGTCTTCCCTCCCGTGGCGTTGGCGAGCCAAGCGCGGCACCACCGGCTCACCTCCCTCACCCCCGGCCGACACTACAAGATGGTGGTGTCCACGTTCAGCGGGCCGTACCAGAGGGCCCAGTTCCTGGAGGGCCGGACAGGTGAGAGCGCCCGGAGGCTAAGCTCCGCCCCAGGCGCCCTCTGACCCCGAGGCTCTGCTTCAGTTCCCAGCTCGGTGAAGAACCTCCGCCTGGCACCTCTGCCTGGCCTCCCGGACGCCGTGGGGGGGCTGCAGGCCTCCTGGACCCCCGGGGACGGGGACCTGGACGCCTACGTGGCGTCTCTGTCCAAGCCGGTGAGTCCCGCTCAGGCGGCTCCCTCAGAGGACGGCGGTGAACACCACCCCGACACTCCGCCCCCTCTGCTGTCTCCAGGACGGCACCGTGGTGGACAGGCGTCCCGTCCCCAAGCAGCAGTGCTCCCTGGACTTCCTGGATCTCGTCCCAGGCCACGCCTACAGCCTGGCCGTCCAGTCCCTGAGCGGCGGGCTGACCAACCAGAGCGCCGTCTCAGGCAGGACAGGTAGGTGACTTCGGCCCTGACTTCAGACCGGGCGGGTCCGCCTCGGTGACCGTGCTGCTCCTGCAGCTCCAGCCAGGGTGACGGCGCTGCAGGCGGACAACCAGCACACCGCCCACAGCCTGACGGTCAGCTGGGAGCGGCCCGCCGGCCTCCACGACGCCTACCGGCTGCAGCTGCTGGACCGGGGCGGCGCCGTCCTGGCCCAGCGGACCCTTCCCGCCGACAGCCGCAGCGAGCGCCTGGAGGGCCTGACGTCGGGGCGCTGGTACCGCGTGAGGCTGGTGACCGTGAGCGGCGGCGTTGCGTCGGCAGAGGCCACGGCGGAGGGACAGACACGTGGGTGGAGAGCTCCCGCCGCCTGGGCTGGGCGCCTGGACTCAGGGCTGTTTCCTGTCTGCAGGTCCGGCGGCGGTCACCAACCTGACCGTGGCCTCAGCCAACTCCTCCGCGCTGGCCTTCCGGTGGCAGCCGTCCGACGGCCACGTGGACGTGTACCACGTGTCGCTCTACAGCGTCCCCGAACCCGCCGCTGACGGGCGTCAGGTGGGCTCGTCCTTCCGGCGCCCCAGCGGCGAACCCTGTGGCGGCCTCACAGGTGACTCTGGTGTCTGCAGGACGCCGGCGGGCTGGTGGCCGTGCAGAAGGTCGCGGCGGCGGCGGACGGCTGCGTGTTCGGCGGCCTGCGGGCGGGAAGCCTGCACCGCCTGCAGGTGGTGAGCTGGAGCCGGGACATGAGCAGCGACTCCTCCACGCTCGCCAGAACCGGTCAGTCCACACTGGTGGGAACGCTCTGGCTCCGCCCCCACCGCTCGTGGCTGGTGGTCACATGACCCCAGGAGTCAGCCACGCTTTCACCTGGGTGAGGCTCTCGTCCTCTTCCTCGTCAGTGCCGTCTGCAGTGTCGTCTCTGGAGGCCGAGAGTTCGGGACAGACGGACGGACTGGTGGTCAGCTGGCGCCACGGCGACGGGAGCTGGAGCGGCTATCAGGTGACCACGGCGTTCAGCCTGAGCAGGTGTGTGCGAGTGCGTCGCCAGGGCTAACGTTTGCCCTTGCCTCCAGGTGCTTTTGTGCGACGCTTCAGGAGCGACCGTGGCGGTGCAGGTGGTGGGCGCCGCCCACACCAGTCACCTGTTTCCTGGCCTGACTCCTGGTCGGCTGTATCGCAGCGAGGTCGTCACGCTCAGCGGAGAACTGACCAATCGCGTGTCGGCAATGGGTCGCACAGGTGAGACGGAACCGGACCTGAGCAGAGGTCCACGGGTTCCCGACCTGATCTCCCTGCTTTGTTCCACACGCAGCTCCGGAACCGCCCACCCGCCTGTCCGTCAGACCAGGTGCGACCAGCGACGCCATCGAGCTGGCCTGGTCCGGCCCCGCCCTCGGAGACTACGACTCCTTCCGTCTCCGGTGGGCCCCCCCAGACCCTCTGACAGTCACGCAGACCCACCTGACCGGGCGCATCCTGGCCGGGATGTTTCCGGGGCGGCTCTACAACTTCACCGTGGTGACCGTGAGTGGGGGCGGGGCCAGCGGAGGACCAGTGGCCATCAGCCAGCCAATCCAGAGGAGCGTCAGGACAAGTAGGGGGAAGCAGCCTCCAGCAGCAGATATAGAACGCGTTAGTTCAGAATAAAACGAAATGAGTCCCAGAGTAAGAGGTGGCAGAATCGATGCCACGTGATCACGGGTAGCACTCACGTGTGCTGATCAGGCGATGGTGCAGTTCCTCGCCGCGGCCGCTAGGTGGAGACAGGCTGCCGAGTATCTCAGTGGGCAGCGTTCATAAAACCCAAGAGTGGTTCCATCTGGGTCATGAAGGGAGATGTATTTATTCTTAGCCGCTGTCTTCACCTTCATCTCCAACCCTCTTCTCTCCGTCTCCTCCCCTTGTCTCCCGTCTGCTCCTCTCAGGTCCGGCTCCTCTCAGGTCCCTCCACTGCTTCCCTCGCTCCTCCTCCTCTCTGTCCTGCTCCTGGACACCTCCCCTCTCTGACTTTGACTCCTATGAGGTGGAGTGCCGTCGCCAGGACGACGGGGAGCTGATCTCCGTGCTGCGGCTGGCCGAAGGCGTTGCCGCGGTGACGCTGGACCACCTGGAGGCCTTCAGGAAGTACTCTGTCACTGTGAGGCTGTCGTCAGCGGGACAGACGAGTCCAGCAGTCACACACACCACTGTGACGATGATTGAGCGTGAGTGAGCGCGCACAGACGCACACGCGCGCACACACACGGGCTGTGTTTAAAGTGGGCCTGGCCTCCTGGGACTCTCCTCAGCTCCACTCTTAATTACCTGACTTCGGTTTTAGCTGCTGGATCTTTAATCACACAAAAACCTTTTTACTCAACTCATCAGCTCTGAGACGGGGTCAAAGGTCACGCCCTCCGAGGTTTTCACATTAGTTTGAGATCCAAAGGAGTGTCTCTGGGGGCGTTCTTCGTGGACTGGACCCCAGGCTGTCCCCTCTTGGTTCCGGGTTCTTTGATTGACATGTGGACGTCTCCCCTCAGGGCCCCCGGTCCCGCCCCCCAGCCTGCAGGTCAGCCAGAGGTCGTCCAAAGTCACCTCGTCCTCCATCCTGTTCCGCTTCAACTGCTCCTGGTTCAGCGACATCAACGGCGCCGTCCGCTTCTTCACCATTGTCGTGGCCGAGTCTGACGGTAGGAGCCAGGAAGTGGCAACTTTATCGACACCAGGTGCTGAACGGCGTTGACGGTGTTCACAGCTGACGAGCTGCTGCAGCCGGAGCAGCGCCACCCTCTGCCCTCCTACCAGGACTACAGCAGGAACTCGTCCCTGAGAGCCTACCAGACCGCCTACTTCCCCAGCTGCTGCGCCCAGGACTCTGACGCCCCCGCTGGACAGGTGGCGTAACTGCGCCTCCGGGCTCATTTATGTGTCTGTCAGCTGGGCATAAATGTGTGGATCATCCGTCAGGTGGTGGAGGTCAACCTGGGAGCCGGCAGCGACCGACTGGGCGGGGCCTGCGATCATCACCGTGACGACGACCTGTACCTGAGCGACAGCTACGGCCCCTTCTGTGACGGGCCTCTGAAAGCTAAAACCAGCTACAGGTAGGAGCCACCCCTTGGTCCCAGCTGGGCCCCACCGGGCCCCACCTGGCCTCGGTGGGCCCCACCGGGCCTCGGCGGGTCCCACCGGGCCCCACCGGGCCTCGGCGGGCCTCGGCGGGCCTCACCCCTGTGCTTGTGTCCAGGCTGAGCGTGCGCGCCTTCACCCGCCTGTTGGACGACAGGCGCAGGGAGCTCCCGGAGCCGCTGTTCAGCGACACCTACCTGTCCTCCCCGATCAGGACTCATGCAGGTATGACAGGCACACACACACGAGCGTGCGTGCACGTGCCCCACGCTGCTGTGCTGTGTGCAGAGCCTCTGGGGGGCGTGGTGGAGGGTCTGAGCGCAGGCATGTTCCTGATCGGGGTCACTGGGGTCGTCCTGTCTCTGCTGGTCTACAGACAGAGGCTGCGCAAAGTGTGAGCATGTACACACACACACACACACGTGCACGTGTTGGACAGACGCTGCTTCAGCCGTGCACCTGACCGTGTGTGTGTGGGTGCAGGGCGGTGCAGGAGAACCCGGTGGTGAGGATGAGCATGTGGAAGGAGGCTCCGTCCTCGGGGCTCTACGTGGGCGTCAGGAGGTGAGCCGTCCGTGCACGCGTGCGTGGGCGAGTGTGTGTCCTGCTGTGGCCTCACTGAGCGTGTGTGTCTGCGGCTGTTGCAGCAACCGTCGTGTCGGCAGGTGAGTGTTTGAAGCGCGGCGGCGGCTGCGGCTGGCCTCTGACCCTGTGTGTCCCGCCAGTCCCGTCAAAGCCGGACAGTTCCAGGCCCACCTGGACCAGCTGCTGGCCGACTCCAGCTACCTGCTGTCGGAGGAGTTTGAGGTAGGCCCCGCCCACCTCCCGCGCCGCACCTCCCGCGCCGGAAACCTCCATCGCTCGCTTATCTCCAGGACCTGAAAGATGTGGGACGCAACCAGGCGATGGACGTGGCCCGGGTGCCGGAGAACCGAGGGAAGAACCGCTACAACAACATCCTGCCCTGTAGGTCCTCCGGGTCCGGACCAGAACCTCCTCACGGCAGCTCATCCATCTCCTGCTTCCTCTTCCAGATGATTCCACCAGAGTCAAGCTGTCCTACCTGGAGGACGACCCCTGCTCCGACTACATCAACGCCAGCTACGTACCTGTGCGTCCACACACTCTAACACACACACACAGACGGGCACACACAGGCGCAGTCACCTTCTGCTACGTGTGTGCAGGGGAACAACTACCGCAGGGAGTACAATCCTGCGCAGGGCCCGCTGCCCGGCACCAAGGACGACTTCTGGAGGATGGTGTGGGAGCATGGGGTCTGCAACGTTGTCATGGTAACGCAGTTGTGTGGAGAAAGGACGGGTGAGCCGCTGGATCTGGGCGTTGGAGCGTGTGAGAGACGGCGGCTGCTGACAGGTGTGTGTGGGTGTGTGTGTGGGGCTGCAGGTGAAGTGTGATCAGTACTGGCCCCCCGACGCGGAGCCGCTCTACTACGGAGACCTGGTGATCCAGAAGCTGTCCGAGTCCGTCCTGCCCGAGTGGACCATCCGGGAGTTCAGGATCTCCTCGGTAGCTGTGCTCCTCCTCCTGCTCCTCCTCCTCCTCCAGGGTTCTCACACACCTCCACTCACCTGCCTTCTTTACCTGACCAGGAGAGCGGTTGTGCGCAGCCCCGACGGCTGCGTCACTTCCACTACACCGTCTGGCCCGACCATGGAGTCCCAGAGAGCACCCAGTCCCTGGTCCAGTTCACCAGGACGGTCCGAGACTACGTGGACCGGTCCCCCAGCACCGGGGCCACTGTGGTGCACTGCAGGTAGGGCCGTGCACCCGTGTGGGTTAAATAAACCTAATTTGACAAATAATTAGTCCTGATTGAAGGTAAACCCTGTGTGTGTGTGCGCGCGCGCGTGTGCGTGCTGCGTGTGTGTGGGGCAGTGCCGGTGTGGGCCGCACCGGAACCTTCATCGCCCTGGATCGGGTTCTACAGCAGCTGGACGCCAAAGGAACCGTTGACCTTTACAGCTGTGTGTTTGACATGCGTCTGCACCGTCAGCACATGGTCCAGACTGAGGTATGTGTGCGCGCACACACACACACCAAACACACACACACACTCGGATAAAAACAACTGCAGGACGCTGTCACGCCAGCCCCGTCCTGCAGGGGTCGCTGCACATCCAGCAGGTGCTTTGATCGGGTCAGTTTGATGTTTGGAGGAGAAACGTGTTCAAACTGCCGTGATCCAGTGAAAGCCAGCAGGTTCTGACCCCGGTGTGCCTGCTGGGCCCTGCTCCGTCCCTCTTTGGCAGGGCCAGTACACCTTCCTGCACCAGTGTGTCCGGGACGTCCTGAGGGCCAGGAAGCATCGCGGCGAGCAGGACAGCTCCCGGTACCCCATCTATGAGAACTTCAACCCCGAGTACTGCCGCGGTGAGGACAGCCTTCCACTGTTCTGCTGCTTCAGCTGGATGTTTTACTGGTTTTCCCGGTTCATCGGTAGACGGCCGGCAGCGTTTTCGCTGCTGTCCGGTGATTTTGTCTGATCTTTCCTCAGATTTTCTCTACACTGGACGCTGAAGCGGCCCCGGCCAGGACGGAGGAGAGTTTCCGCTCCCGTTCTCCAGCCACTAAACGTACTCACATCACAATTTAAAGTTCAGAGAGAAAAAGGGACCCGTTGCAGATTGAATTTAGTGGCTGTTTGAGCTGAGCACAGGTGGGAGCCAGGTTCTCAGGTTGGTGCTAACGAGGGTCGGACCGGAGCCGCTTGTTCTCACCGCTTCAGATAAGCTGCATATTTAAAAACCTTCACCTTTCTGTCTGTAAATATTGATGTAATACTCTTTATATGAATTTACACTGGGAATATTTTAGGTGTCTTTTTTTATTAAAAACTAGCTGCAGATTTGAATATATATTAACTGTTTAATTACACAAATAGTTCTATTTAATGGAAAGAAAATATTAAACCTGGAATTTTCTTATAGCTTAACCTGAAGCATCAAGTAAAGTAAAAATAAACTTTTTTATTATGAGGACATATTGATTATTGCTTTTAATTAGTCAGTTAAGTTAGTCAGTTAGTTATTTTTGGTTTTACTGCCAAAAAATTTCCTATTTTCTTTTATATCAGAAATATTTGAACCCAGTAGTTGCAAAGCACATTTTATGCCGTGTCAGATGACTGTGGACCGTGTTATTAAACCTTTATTAACCCAAAACTTTTGTATCAGACCTGAGTTCGAGGTGGTTCCAGAGCAGCTGGCGTTGTTGCCGGTGGCCGCCAGGGGGCGCTGCGTACAGTAGCCGCCAGGGGGCGCTGGGGCGCCGTGTCCGGCGACCGCCAGGGGGCGCTGGGGCGCCGTGTCCGGCGACCGCCAGGGGGCGCTGGGGCGCCGCCTGAGGTGGCCGCCAGGGGGCGCTGGGGCGCCGTGACAGTAGACCGCCAGGGGGCGCTGCAGGCGCCGCCTCCGCTCACGACCTGGAAACGCTGAAAACAGAAGATGTTACGTTTCTTTGGAAGCAAAAACACTTATTTGGACATACAACTAAACATATGTTGTTACGTCTCTATGGAATGTATTGAAATGTTTTCTCAATGAACCAAATATCAGCAGCCTCCTCGGTCATCCAAAATAATACACTTCTGATTTCTATATTGGTGTTAGGACACACTGAGGTCCAACAGAACTGGGTAACCCAGATGGAACCAGCTCAGACAGCAGCAGTCCCATCAGAGGCTGGGCCCAGCCCAGGTCCCCCAGGACCTAAACTGATGGTCCTGGCTCGCAGCTGGAGCTGGAGACGGTGATGTTCGCATCAGCACCAGGCTGAACATGCGTGCCAGGAGTCGATCCAGCAGACGCGGAGCAGGAAGGTGAGAGCAAAGCCGCTGTTCCAGCAGCAGCAACAGTCACACACGGCCATTCCTGCCCCCAGCGACCCCCGTCTGGCATCTGGGGGCCACAAACACCATCCCAGTTCTGGTAAAACAACACTCACCTAGAAAAAGCTTCAACGTTTAAGATTTCTGTCTGTTGTGCTAATATTGTTTATCAAAGCAGAATGTAGATGGACACAAAAAAGCCTGTAATCTGATTTTAATTATTTAAAAATAAGACGGTAATGGCCATGGTTGTTTGGTTTCGGACTATTTATTATTTTAAATGTTAATATTATTGACGAGAAAATTTAAGAGAAATTTTTGTTACTTTAAAATTCAATGCCACCAAAAGAGATTTTTAAAAAGTTTGTTTATAGCTGCTCAATAATGAAAATTAACAGAAACGATCCAAAACTATCGAGTCCAGCGTGTTCGTCACTTGTTAGTGTCCCCCGAGAAACAACGAAGAAAGATTCCGGCATAATCTGAGAACCAACTGTACCAAACTAACGCGAAAAAATTCTAACATCGATTTAAGTTAACAAAGAGGGACTCGCATAGAGGAACACTTACTTTGTAGCCCACCAATATCGCCACTGGTGGATGTTTACCGTCAGTCTTAACGACTTTAGCCGGTTATAGAAGCTGCAGTACCCCCGTTGGCCACAAAAAAATAGGCGATCACAGTACGTTGGTGGGGGCGCTGTTTCGCCACTTAAACGAAAATAATTATGCAGATTTATTCATGTAATAAAAATATACGATTTTTACACAAATGGGCAATTAACACTAACAGGAGTTGACAAAATGAAGCGTTTAATCTTTTAAACTAAAAGCCAAGTTCATTCTTTAAAATCTATTTTTACTCCCAGTACTAAAATTAACTGAATAAAAAGCAACACTGTGTCTTGATTTAAAGACAGTATTTTTATTTAAAGATTAGGCACTATAGTTATCCTCTTTACTGATAAACATGGGCTTAACGGCTACCTGGGTCACATGGTTCACAGACGCTACTGAGAGAAGATGAAGGATGAAAAAAAGACGACAGACGACACAGTCAGAGGGAGGAGGCAGGGTCATCCCTCCACAACCACGGGACATTCACACAGAAACCAGAGACACAGAAGAACCACAAGCGCCTTTGAAAGAGAAGGTTCCGTTCTGAAGGTTCACAGCTCAGCTTATGGCTTCAGAGGGACAACAAAGATGGAGGACGTTCACCGAAACAGCTGACAGCACAGAGAACCCAGAGAAGCTGCCCTCTGAGCTCAAACATCACAGGAACCAGAATCTAGGACAACAACATCTGCTAGCTGGCCCAAAGAGCAGAGAGGCTGGGCTGGGCTGGGCTGGGCGGGCTTTCATGTGAGCAGAACCTGAGCGGGAGCGCCGCTTCCTGGCAGGCCGCTTCCTGGCAGCAGCTCGGCTGATCTCACTGGAAGCATCCGGGCGGTTGCCCAGCAACACTGAGGTCACTGGGAATTCGAAGACGGAGACGCTTCGGATGCTGCTGCAGAAGCACAACTGCTGGATGCTAACGTGGCTAGCGGCTACATTCCAGGCGGCGCCGGCGGAAGCTCCGAGCGCTTTGGTTGCATGAGGTCAGCAGGCCCGAGGCGCCACTGCTAGGCTACATTTCACAAAAAACCCCGGGGGTTCGGACCCGGGTGGAGAAAGACGCTGCTGATGGAGACCTGAGACGCGCTACAGTCGTCAGCTCCGCCCCCCAGAGGACACCGCCTCCCCACAGCCACCCTCAGCTGCCACCGGTGCAAAAACACTCCAAAAGAACCAACTTTAGCAACTCGGCTAACGGTCTGCTAACGGGCAAAGGCCGGGTGAACTACCCCAACAACTTCAGGTCCATCAGACAAAAACACCTGAAGAAGAAAGTCAGCAGCAGCTCAAGGGAACTGGCCGAGGGGAGTGGCCTAACGTCCATCCAGAGAGTGAAGGAGCGAGCGTCCCCTCGGCCACAGCTGGTCCACAGGAGGAGCCCAGCTGGACGCCACAAAGCAGGTCAGACGCTCGGTCACATGACCTGCTGCTGCAGGCAGCCAGCGTGGCCTGCTTCCACACACACACACACACACACACACACACGGGCTTAGTCCTGGAGAGTGGTGCCAGCTGGGCTGTTGGAGTTTGAAGTAAAAATGGGGACGTTCAGGAGCTCTGAGGACCGAGAAGACGGAGGTGTGAGGAGGACTTTGGCTCTGGTGGAGGCTCCTGGGACGGGAGGAGGAGGAGCGTCAGTCGGCCGTACTGAGCCTCATCGTCATGGAAACTGACCAGGAGGCTCCAGGCTGGGACCCCTGCGTGGACTGCGCCCACCTGTCGCTCTCATCCCCGAGACCGACCACCTCTTCAGTGTTCTCGGTCGCGCCGCCGCACCGGCACGGCGAACAGCGGGAGGGACCTTGTCGGCGAGGACGGGTCGGGGTCAGAGTTCGCCGCCAGGGGGTCCTCGGCTCGGTTGCCACGGAGACCAGAGGGCGTGGCGGAGAGGTCGTGGCACACCTCGTAGGAGCACCTTCTCTTCTGGAGGGCTTCGGCGCGGACGGCGAGGGAGCGGGCGCACACGGTCAGCAGCACGATGAGCGTGCCCAGCAGCAGCGACACCATTGGCCAGAGGACGCAGTGCATCAGCACGCTGGCGTCATGGGAACGCCGCCACAGCACGTCGTCCGGCCTGCGGACGAGAAGGAGCGGCGTCAACCCGGATCTGGAACCAGCTCCGGAACCGGAGCCTCGCCCCGGTCCTGGTCGGCGGCGGGCGCTCACCTGCGCTGCTGGTTGAAGTAGCAGGTGAAGGCCTGGCTGTTGACCTCCTTGGTGAAGTAGTCCTCCCACCAGCGGACGCTGTCCCGGTTCTTCTGGTTGTCCCTCTCACAGGGGGGAACGTAGGAGCACTGGGACACAAGCGCAGGGCTGGTCAGCCATCTGACAGGCCCGGCGACGGCCGCCGCGGGCTAGCCGCAGGTGCTAACCCTGCTAGCGTGCCTGTCAATCTGACGGTCTGTGACGTCACCGTGACTGATGGACCCGCAGCAGCACCCTGGGCCTCATTAGTTCTGGTTCCAGTCAGCGGCCTCGTCGCCATAGCAACAGCATGAGCCACAGGAAGGGTGCAAGCGCCAATCAACCACCTGCGACATCACGCTGTGTATGTGCGTGTGTGTGTGTGTGTGTGTGGGTGGGTGGTTCTAAACAAAGTGGGGAAGGAGTCCAGACATGAGCCAATCAGTGTTAAACACACTGATTGGCCACACACACACACACTCAGAGGGCAACTGATTCCACAGGGACACTGTAGAGCTCTGGTGACCTCTGACCTCCTTCTGACGAGCCTGGTCCCGTCCAAGGTTTCCTCCTGTTAAACACACTTTTCCCTCCTCCTTTCATTTCATGGCTGTTGAAGGATGGAACCCTGATGACATCACCCTCATCAAGGAGCTAATCAGGATGTTTCATTAGCAATTAGCTGCTGTGGCCTCTCACTGGCTCTGGGTCGCTGCCTCCTTACGCCTAATTAGTTTAGGTCACACACACACACACACACACACACACTCCGTCCTTCCGCTCTGATCCGTTTACGCTGATTTGCAGCTAACCACCGTCAATCAGCTGATCTGATTATTGATCAGCAGCTGGAGGAGGATGAAGAGGAAGAGACGCAGTCACGTGACCTGAAGCCCCGCCCAGCTGGACGGGAGGAGAGCACGCGTCTGCCCCCGACAACAACAACAACAACCCGCTGCTGCTGTTCTGAGGCTGCGGTCAGGAGGAGGCGGAGCCTGAGAGGCGCCCAGCGTGACTCGGGTGGGTAATGGTTGCCGGGACGACGCCCACAGGGAGACGTGAGAGATTTCTGAATGGAGCGTGACTCCTCTGTCTGCCTGTACACGTCACCATGGCGACCGGGCAGCACCGATGACGTGGTGTCTCTCCTCTATATTTACTCCGTTTCTATGGCGACAACCCAGACATTCTCCAAGAGGAGGAGGACACGCACACACACACGCACACACACACACACACAATTTGAATGATTCTTTGGTGAAACTGGAGGTTTTTTTCTTCTCCAGGCTCTGCTCGCCAGCGCCCCCTGAGGTCGGTTCCGGGGTCCACTTGCTCACCTTCGGGTTCAGAACCAGCTGCTGCTCGTCGAAGTGCAGCAGCGCCACGGAGCCCGAGTGGGAGTGGTTGACGAAGATCTGCAGGCAGGGGTAGAGCGACGTGCCCCGACAGTCGGCCCCGCAGGTGAACACACACTCGAACATCTCCTCCGGGCGCAGCACCGACACCACCTGGTGGACGGGCGGAGCACAGCGGCGCCGTTAGCATAGCCAACTAGCTGCAGACCGCCTGAGGCTAACACCCGACCCTGTCTGGCTGCTCCTAACGACTTTTAGCAACAGTTGAAAATGTTAAGGCAGCGTCGCTACGGCAACCAGAGCCGAGCGGATGGTTGAAGCTGCTGATGTCAAAGGTCAGCCAGCAACAACGACAAACGTCGTGATGGACGTGACATGAACCTGAGGGTTCGAGGGGACAGACTGTCGGCGGAGTAGGCGCGAGAGCCAGAAAACAGCCTGGTAACTACGGCAACGAGCAGGTAAACAAGGCTTTCATCCCCTCAGGAGACAGATGATGATTGACAGCTGAGGGACTCATCCTGTCACATGACACCACCCTCCTCTCGCTCAGGTTTAGGTTCTGGACTCTGATCGTCCGGAACCGGAGCGGACCGAGCCCAGAACTTTGCGTGAACAACCGGTTCCTCCGGGTCAGCTGACTGCATTCACGACTGATCCCGACAACTTCGGACAGTTTCCTCCCGTTTTCCATCATTCCCGAGGAAGATCCGCAGGAAGGGTTGATCCGCGCACGTCAGATGACGACGACGACGACGACGACCGAGGCGACGTCACGGCGCGGCTCCCGGCCCGGACTCACCGTGCAGTTGGCCGGGCGGCTCTGGAGGCTCTGCAGCGTCGGGCTGAGCCAGCAGAAGCCGAGGATGAAGAGGCTGAGGATGCCGCAGGCGATCAGGAACAAGCCCAGCCGGATGCTCTTGTCCTCCGCCTCCGAGTACTCGTAGGACACCCGCAGCTTCGCCATGACAGCGGGGCGACGAGCAGACGGAGCCCCGGCGGCATGGAGAGCATCCCCGGAGGAGGAGGAGGAGGAGGAGGAGGAGGAGGAGACTGGCTGCCCGCTGGCAAACTGTTGAGTTTTAACGCCACAGAGTTCTGCTCCTCCTCCTCCTGCTGCTCCTCCTCCTGCTGCTCCTGCTCCTCCTCCTGCTCCTCCTCCCGCTGGAAGAGCCAAACTTCAGAGTGAGTACAGTGAAAGTATCTTAATTAGTTTTTTCTGGTCCTTTTAATTATCTCAGAACTGCCTGACTGGCGCCCCCGGTGGCCGACGGTGGAGTCGACAGCAGCTCAGAGGGGATCCACCCGCTCGATCAGCTGATCGATCACATGACGATCAGCTGATAAACTCAGAACAACCGACTGTTCGTCCTTCACACGCGAAGGAGCTCAGCTCTTCTTCTGATGAGTCCAGGAACTGTTGCTGACCACAGCCGCTCTGTTGCTCTATCGTCCTCTACCCCTTCTCCTCCTCTCCTCCCTCTCCTCCTCTCCTCCTTCTCCTCCTCTCCTCCCCCCTCCCTCCCTCCTCCCCGGCCTCCGGGCTCCAGATGTGTGTGTTATTTGGCGGTGTTCCTCTCTGCAGCATTAATCCTCTTAGTGGGCGCAAACCCACGAGCTCAGGAACGCCCTCCGTGGGTCGGTGACGTCATCAAAGAGCACCTTTGATTGAGAGGTGGCGGCGGAAGTCCCCCTTCTCCCCGCCTCCGTGGAGGCTCTGGTGACTGCACTCATCCGCGGGTCCAGATGAGTCTTTCCGGACAGAGACGAGGTCCACGTGGCCCCTGTGGCTCCCGGGACCAGCCCGCTGGCGCCCCCCGCTGGCCGGGGGCGGCACCGCCCCCAACGTTTCAACCGGAAACAGGTTTGCAGACGGCACGAGCAGCTTTGGAACCTGTCCGAGGGCAGAGGCGGCGCCTGACCCCCCGCCTCCGCGAAAAGCTGCGGGTTTATGAGCGCTCGTGGACACGAGAGGATTAAACCGTCTCTGCAGATCAAAGGATTACAAAGGCTGCTGTCCTCGGGACGCACCGAACCCCGACCCGAACCCGCCTGGAACCAGGACCGGGTTCCGTTCTTCTGACCTCATGAAGAAGCCTTTCATGAAGGCAGGTCTTCTCCCTGCCCGAGGGCGCCCCCGCGCGGACAGAGCCGCTAAATCGGTAGAAAACCCGTCAAAATGGCGGCTTGGTGGTCGCGGACAAACACGCGGGACTCGACCCGAGTCTCGTTAGCAGAATATTTATTGTTCTGAAAATGTTTGGACTCAAACTAGCTGCCATGTTTATTAATACAGCCGAGGGCCCAGGTCCTCCTCCAATCAGAGCCTCTCCGGCGGGTCACGTGCCTGCAGTGGGCGTGTCTGACGCTGCCCCAACCCGGAAGTATTGCATCTTGGTATCTCAGACACACACACACACACGGATGTCGTCATGTTGTCTGTTGGAAGATTTAAAAGCTGAAACAACTTAAAAGAAGGAAAACATGGAGAAAGTGAGAGGAGGTGAGAAGGTTTGTTGATCCCGACCAGCGACCCTGGTGAGGTTTGTGGCTTCGTTGAATGTTCATGTTCCAAACTCTGGATCATCGGTGTTCCGAGGCCCCAGCAGCGTGGGTTGGCCGACGTTTTCCTGCTGTAGCTGATCCTGTTTTCTTTTTCAGGAGGAAAAGTTCTCAAATCATCGGCTGTTGCGCAACGCGTCTCCTTAAAAGGCTCCCAAAGCTTGGAAAATGTGGTCCTCGGATCTGTTTCCATGGAAACAACCCCAAACTTCCCGACCCTCAGAGGGTGGTGATGGTGAATCTGAAGACACCTTTCACCCAGAATTGGTGTCCCTTCTGTCCAGTCTGCTCACAGGAACACCTGAGGGGGGCGGAGCTCCGCCGCCTCACACCGACCTCCGCTCCGCTTCCATCCACCAAAGCCAAGAAAAGGTGCGTTTCCGTCTTTTATTACGAAATAGTGCTACAACGTACATTGCGAGTCGTCTCTCTGACTGCGTCCGTCCGAACGCTCCAGCGGTGCAGCCAGATGTGCAGCGCCGGGCCGCTAGCGTCCCGCCTGACGGGGTGACTCTGCTCCGGGTTAAAATGTGCTTCTTTTAAAAAGCTTTTCTACACAAAAATAGTCAAATTCTTAAGATGCATTAGAAAGGTGGGTCACCCGCTCAGGTGGACGCCTGCAGGCTGGCGCCCAGAAAGGGTGGAGGGAGGGTGGAGGGAGGGAGGGGTGGAGGGAGGGAGGCAGACTAGAAAATGGAGGTCAAATGGAAGCTGGAAAAGTTAAAATCATGGAGTCTGTTTGGGAGAGACGGCCTGGACGTCCTCCTGAGTCCTGAGTCCCTTTAGGCCAGAGGAACCTCGAAGGGGACGATGGACGCGCCAGAGGGCCAATGGCAGGCAGGCAGGCGGGAGGGGGAGGAGCCAATCAGAAGGCCTGCTGGGCGGGGTTGTAGTTGAAGGTGGAGGGAACGTGAGGCCGCTCGTCCAGTTTGTCGTATTCCAGATGGAACTCCTTGAAGAGATCAACACTCCTCAACACACGCCTGTGTGTGTGTGTGTGTGTGTGTGTGTGTGTGTGTGTGTGTGTGTGTGTGTGTGTGTGTGTGTGTGTGTGTACCTTGGCCACCTTCCTCCAGTTGAGGCAGTCAAAGAAGTAGTAGGTTCCCCTCTCGTAGCTGTTGGTCTTCAGCGTTGGTTCCATGCCCAGGAGCCCTGGTGATCCAGACCCGCTCCTCTTTGTGGTACCTCCAATCCCTGGGGGGGGGGGGGGGGGGGGGGGGGGGGGGGGGGGGGGGGGGGGCGGCCGGGGGGGGGGGGGGCGGCGCCGGGGGGTCCCCCCCGGGGGCGGGGGCGGGCCCTGGCCCGCGGGGGGGGGGGGGGGCCGGGGGGTGCGGGGGGGGGGCGCCCCCCGGCGGGGTGGGGGGGCGCGCGGGGGGGGGGGGGGGGGGGGGGGGGGGCGGGCGCCCGCGCGCGCCCCCCCCCCCCCCCCCCCGCCCCCGCCCGGGCGGGGGCCCCCCCCCCCCCGCGCGGGCCCCCGCGCCGGGGGCCCCCCGCCCCCCCCCCCTCCCGGGTTCCCCCGCGCTCGCCCCCGGGGCCGCGCCCGCTGACACAAACAAACAAAAACAAAAAAAAAAAAAAAACCCCCCCGCACCCCGCGCCCCCACAAAAAAAGCTAGCAAACTCCGCGAAAGCCCGCACGCCCAAATTACCGCCCCCTCCACCCACACTCGCATATACACAGAAAGGTCTGTGTGCTGTGTGTGTGTGTGTGTGTGTGTGTGTGTGTGTGTGTGTGTGTGTGTGTGTGCTCACAGTTCTACGGCTGCCAGCAGTTGTAGCAGGTCTCCTCCGTTCATGTAGTAGAGGTAAAAGAGCAGATCTTCGCCGTAGCGAGACAGCTTGATGGCGGCTAACTGCACACAGCAGAGTCACATGACCTCTGACCTCTGACCCCGGGGCCCCACCCCAGGAGCAGCTACCTACCTTGTCTCTGATGTGGATGTTGGTTAAATACTCGGAGGGGACGTGGAAGTCTGAGGGAAAGCACAGGCGTCAGTCTGGCGCCGCGGCTCAGCGGCCGAGGGGGCGGGGCTTACCGATGTCCTGAGGTCGGCACGGAGACGACGCCCACGGAGACGCAAACTTGGGGTACAGGTTCCTGACGGGCAGAGACGAGCGGGTGAGCGACGACTGTGGCTGTGTGTGTGTGTGCGCGTGCACGCGTCCTACTCGGGGGAGTTGAGGTTGAGGCCCAGCGTGGTCAGGTCCGAGCCCAGCGCCAGGTGGACCATGCCGGGGTCCGTCTCCGCCGCTCGGATGAACGTCAACAAGCCGATCATCCCAAACTGGTCGGTTACCATGCCAACCGGGATGTTGGTCACTCGTCCTGTTGGAGTACCACAGCGTCACTCCTGCGCAGGTGCGTGTGTGCGTGTACGTGTGTGTGTGTCTCACCGTCAGAAGCACCTGGATGCCTTTCTTCTGCTGGTTGTTGTTGCTAGGGGCGGACTCTTGTCGCCGGGGAACTTGGGCCCTTCCGAGCCGGCGGCCGACTTTCCTGACGAACTCAGGTTCTGGTTGGACAGACACAGGAGAGGGGACGTCCTGAGAGCTGGGGGGGCGGGGCTCTGAGCCTGGGTAACCGCGGCGACCAGCGGGCAAACTGACTGCTTTGTTGTCGTCGCTGCTGCCGCTGGGCTCTTTGATCTGGTAGTTGGGCCCCGGCAGTGCCGGGGAAGTCCTCGTTGTGGATGGAGAAGTCCTGCGACTGTTCGCCGGACGGCTTGGTCACCATGCCGACTGGAGGGGGGCACAGACGGAGCGATCAGAGCAGGAACAGGCGGAGGGGCGGTCGGCGGCGGGCCCCGCCCCTCTCACCGTAGGGGGCCCGACCGGCCAGCGGGTTGGGCAGCGGCGCCGGGTTGGATGCGGCGTCCCTCCGACTCCTGTCGGCCAGAGCCGGGAAGTCTGACAGGTCCAGACTGGTCACGTTCTCACTGCCGTCTAGCGCGCGCACGCACGCATGCACGCACGCACGCACACACACACACACACACACACACACACACACACACACACTCAGGGGGCCGCCGGCGGTGGCGCTGGAAGCGTGCGCGGCGTGGGTACCTGTCCCGTTGAAGATGTTGTTGGACAGGGAGGTGTTCATGTTGAAGCCCGGATTCCTGCTGACCCCGAACCCGGACATGCTGGGAGGAGCCACAGGCGTCACACACACACACACACCCTCACGCACTGTGTGTGAGTGTGTGTGCACCTGTTGATGGTGAACGGCTGCCTGGCCGGCTGCTGCTTGGGCATGCCGATGATGCTGGGCGACCCCCTGCCGGGACTCCCGATGCTGCCGCTCCTGCCGGCTCCCACACCTGCGCTGGCCCCGCCCCTCTCCCCGCCCACCATCCCACCTGTCTGGCCCGTGGGTCCGCCCACCTGGCTGTGGTTCAGCACGCTCCGGCTGCTCATGGGCAGAATCCCCCTGCCGACCAAGCACGGCCACCGGATGAGTGCAAACGTCGGCCCGGACCCGGATCGGGAGCGTCTGCGCTTACCTGCTGGGCGAGGGCGGCGTGTGCATGGCGCCAGAGCCGGGCGCACTGGTATGACTGGGCAGCTGGCTGGCGGCCGGGTTCAGAGCGCTGCGACTGATCTGGGACGCGGTGCTGCTGGTCATGGTCCTCATGGAGAAGCCGAGAGCGCCTGCAGGGACAGAGAGGACGGAGGAGGTGGCGGCTCCGGCTCCGGCTCCGGCCTCCGGCCACTTACTCTGTGGGCCGTACAAACTGGCTCCCAGCTGGGACAGCTGACCCGTGGACGGAGCCGAGGAAGACGTCAACATCTGAGGACACACACACACACACACACACAGCAGAACCCCAGTCAGGAGGTGGACTCCAGCGGTGCAGGAAGGGGCGGGGGACTCACGTCCTTTTCTGGGCGGTGTGGAGGGAACATGGACTGCTGGGAGTAGTAGAGGCTGGAGTCGTCGCTGTACTCCTCCACTCCTCCCTCCAGAAACTTCTTCCGGTTAGCACCAAACATCCCTTGTGTCACCTGAGGAGAAGTTCCCAAACGTGTCAAAAAAACGCAGCTGTTTCACGTGTGTGGCTTCCAGCACCTTTTCCCAGTATCGGACAGAGTTCGGGGAGAAAAACGGACGCGTACTGCTAGAAAAAAACAAGCCTGAAAAATGAGGCTGAAAAAGCTCTGCGGGCAAACAAAGAGCACCTGAGCCTCGGAAAGGTATCTGCAAACCCCGAATGCCCCCCCACACACACACACACCCCCCCCACACACACACACACACACACACACACACACACACACACACACACACACACACACACACACACGAGCGTCGCTTCGGAACTCAGCAACTGGTCCTTTCTGCACAGCATCAGCTGCTGCTAGCGATGCTACATTAGCCGACAGCTGCTCCTCAACTCGTCCTTCTTATCTCCGATTTTTAAATCTGCTGCACTCAATTAGCTCCAACGACACAAAACACAATTCTAATCACCAAGTGCGTTCTAACATTCACAATTGTTCGGAGACGATGCTAAAGAAGCCGAAAGGCTATATGTTAGCCGTGCAGCACTATAGCTTGCAAACTGCACACTGGTCGTCGTTTTAAACACAAACGACCACTTTACTCTGGACTAGTTTGTGAAGAATAAGTACGGCACAGAAACGCGTCTTACTGCGGTTGCATTTCTAGCCTTTGTCGCTTTGGGAGAATGCTAAGCATCTAGCATACGTAAGCGAACAGTTAGGACCCACCTCATAGGAATGCATTGGCTGATTAGCCTGGGGAGCTAACGCTGGCTAGCATCAAAGCTTTTCGACCAAAGCAACACGTAAACGTCGCGGCTGAGACGACTCTAAAGGCTCCGCTTGTGTCCTGGTCACAACGGGTTAACAAGCGGCGGCGGCGGCCCGGGTTTGGGCCCGCTGCGCTTCCGTCCGACGGCCCCCAAAACAACAACAAGACACAAAAGAGCCGGGCTGCAGCGTTTACCAGCCCGGCTGGCGTCTGCGTCCGCGGCCGGGGCTCGTCTCGCTCCCGCGGGTTTGCACTTCTGGTCAGATAAGAGCTACGACGCGTCAGGACTGAAAAAAAGACATTTAAGGAATAAAAGGGGAAGCTTACCGCATCAATCCCGCTACAATTCAAGATGGCCGATTCTCGTCACCAATCGGCGAAGGTGCCGAGAACCTTTGCCCTCTGACCCCTGACCCCACGTCCACTCCGCTGCTCGGCCAGTGGCTGCCTGTCCATGTGCAAACAGTCTTCTGCTGCTTTCTTTAAACTAAAAGTCAAGGTTGGAAGACGCACTGAAGCTTGTGTGTTTGCATTTGCAAAAAACAACCAACAGGGCTACAACAACTATGCTTTATTTACAGAACTTGAACCAAACAAAAGGTCATTATACATATGTTACTGTGTTACTGTGGAAGAGACCTATTTTTATAATAACGCTACTGTTTGTTTTAGGAGGAATTACTGCATTTTCTTCAGTCCACTAGAACTTTACAGGAAAGCCTATTTGAGTGAAATCTTGCTTTAACTAATAATATTCTTCTTCTTAAGCAGAATGTTGCATTTTGTACTATTTTAAAATGACAAGGGCCCTTTATCTCTAACATACAGCCTGGACGGTTGACGCGCAAAAGCGAGCTGCCAGATCTCGCCTGTGATTGGTCGAAAGTGCTAACGCACAACTGGACCAATGAGCGAGCTGCTTCCCGACGCCGACTGCTTCATAAGCGAGCTTCCGCCGCTGCCGGAGCACTAAAGTTCAAGAGAGCCAGGAACACACAGCCACCATGTCGGGAAGAGGAAAAGGCGGGAAAGCGCGAGCCAAGGCCAAGAGCCGCTCGTCCCGCGCCGGCCTGCAGTTCCCGGTCGGGCGCGTGCACAGGCTGCTGAGGAAGGGAAACTACGCCCAGCGTGTCGGCGCCGGCGCGCCGGTCTACCTGGCGGCCGTGCTGGAGTACCTGACCGCTGAGATCCTGGAGCTGGGCCGGGAACGCCGCCCGCGACAACAAGAAGACCAGGATCATCCCGCGGCACCTGCAGCTGGCCGTGCGCAACGACGAGGAGCTGAACAAGCTGCTGGGCGGAGTGACCATCGCCCAGGGCGGCGTGCTGCCCAACATCCAGGCGGTGCTGCTACCCAAGAAGAGCGAGAAGGCGTCCAAATAAGCCTTCGGTGCCCTTCACCACCAACGGCTCTTTTAAGAGCCACCCACCTGAGACTACCGAGCAGCTTCCACCACGGAGACCATGTGACATGTTCTCATGGATCCACCTTCTGACTACACAACACACACAATAATGGTCGGACTAAATCTGTCCCCCACGCGCAGGACAGCTGGTGTGGGGGAACTCGGTTCTAATGAAGCTTGTTGAAACGACGGGGCCCGTAAACGGCCGGTGACGTAGTTGGCGAGCCTCTCGGGGGCGGGGGCGTTCTGATTGGACCGGGGCGCGTCTGTAAAGAATAGCGCGACCTAGAAACGGAAGGCTGTTCTCACTAACGTCCGCAGTGTGTTTGGACGCTTCCGCCGCGTCAGCGGGCGTTTGAAAATGAGCGGCCGAGGGAGAGGAGGCGGAGTGGCTGCACCCTTCATGACTTCATTATTTAGATTCATAAATGTGTAATGTGTTTTCTTTATTACTACTGTATCTTATTACCTTCCTAAAGGTTTGTTAAGTAGCAATAACTTGAGTGCGGCAGTAACGAGCTGTTTATTCCACTCATCCACACACACACACACACACACACACACACACACACACACACACACACGGGAAGGGCCCAGTTAGGACAAGTGTGTGGCTCTAAAAAGAGCCGTTGCTTTAATGGTTGCGGACGGCCTAAGCTCTCTCCCCGCGGATGCGGCGGGCCAGCTGGATGTCTTTAGGCATGATGGTGACCCTCTTGGCGTGGATGGCGCACAGGTTGGTGTCCTCGAAGAGCCCCACCAGGTAGGCCTCGCTGGCCTCCTGCAGAGCCATGACGGCCGAGCTCTGGAAGCGCAGGTCGGTCTTGAAGTCCTGCGCGATCTCCCGGACCAGGCGCTGGAAGGGCAGCTTGCGGATGAGCAGCTCGGTGGACTTCTGGTAGCGGCGGATCTCCCTCAGGGCCACCGTCCCGGGCCGGTAGCGGTGGGGCTTCTTCACGCCGCCGGTGGCCGGAGCGCTCTTGCGGGCAGCCTTGGTGGCCAGCTGCTTCCGGGGAGCCTTCCCACCGGTTGATTTGCGGGCTGTTTGCTTAGTTCTCGCCATTGTTCCTCTAGAGCTCTACAACAGCGATATCAAGCTGCCGGCCGCTGCCGGCCTTTATATAGCCGGAGCCGCAGCAAGGGTTACGCTGATTGGCTCCATGAGTCCACGTGACACAACGACTCCTGTCACATGCATTCAGCCGAATATTTACGTTCTAATATTTTACGTACATGTTTGTGACGCACGTGCACTAATTATGAAAACATTACTAAACCACAAATTCTCGTTGGTTTATTCAATCCTTTTTAAAAATAAAAACATCGGTAAAAATGGAAGCTAAAGCGCTGTAATGAGGCTCGTGTTGATGACGCACCTGTTATTGACGTAAACTCCTCGCGACGCGGCCGCACCACGTGATTGGAGACGTAAACTGGTTCACGGTTTCGGCGCGTGAATTTGAATTTTAGCGGGCGAAACAAGCTAACAAGCTAACAAACAAGTCCGACGTTGTGAAGGTTTGTAAAACCGTCTTTTTGTTGACGCCCAGTAAATGATTTAAGCGGCACACTTTAGGGCTTAAAACCACCCGGACAGACCAGTCCTGGTTTAAAGGGCAGCACGTTAGAACGGAACGGAATAGGTTTAATCCTCCCAGAGAGAAACTGCAGCTTGAGCGGCATAAATATTAGAGAAAACTCACAGGGAAGTAAATGTAGTCGCTTGTTAAAATAACGGTATGGTTTTATTTGTCCCTCGGGGCTTTGACGGAAGACCAGGTTTCTGAACATCAACATGTGCTATAGGAAGCAGTAGCAGTGGTTCTGGGGGAGACCGCCTCTAGTTGGCGGCTCCGGGTCGGCCTCCGAAGCAGTAGTGCGGCCCTGCCTCTTGCGGGCGTGCGCCACGTCCATGGCGGGCACGTCTTCCGCTTGGCGTCGCGGATGACGTTCTCCAGGAAGACCTTGAGCACCCCGCGGGTCTCCTGGTAGATGAGCCCGGAGATGCGCTTCACCCCGCCACGGCGGGCCAGGCTGCGGATGGCGGCGTGGCGATGCCCCGGATGTTGTCGCGCAGGACCTTGCGGTGGCCCGGCCCTCGGCCCAGCCCCCAGGGTCTCGGCTGGAGCAGGTTCGCCGACACTGGTCGACGAGAGACGACGGGGGCGGGGGGCGAAGCTTTGGAGTTTCTCTGCGGACGTTCGTGAGAACAGGGAACATTTGGGCGGTCTCGAATCTGGTACCACGTGACACGTGCACGTCACACGTAATAAGGAATTAATAACAGGCGCCTTTTAACACTATGCGCTGAAAAAAGAGATTACACAGATACACACGCACAGTGGAGCTCTGAGTTTGCGGAGAGCTGCTGTTGGACTCGAGGCTCATCGCCGCTGGTGCCTGGTTGAAGTCCTGGTATGCAAATGAGCTGTGCCGTCTCCTCCCTCTGATTGGCTAACTTTTCTACTGGCCATTCTGAACGCGGAAGTTGTGTGTTGTGTGTTGTACATGGAAGTTTTACCAGTAAACTATTACATTTTTTTTTCATCGACCCACAGTAAAAGAAGCACTAACACTGACTTCAAATTCCGAGTTAGGAACTCAGAGAAGCGTGGAATGCCCCCCACGCTACAGACCAGAGGGGTCGGCTTGCTGTGGGCTTCAGGACAGACGTCTGACCCCTAATGGGCGTTTTTGTGCTTTCAGCTCCGCGGCTTCTGCTCCTGAGGACCGACCAGCCGACCCGGAGGCCCCCGCAGGGTCAGCGGTGCGTGTGAGGCTTTGTGTTTTACCCCTTCAAACATTCATTGATTTGGTTTATTTTAATGCTTTCTGTAAAAAAAAAAAAAAAGCACGCTGATGAAAGTAAATCTGTGTTTTGTAGTTGAGGCTTTTTGTATGAAAAGAAGGTAAACATAGACGAGTCGGTGGCGCCGCCTAGTGGCCGCTGTCTGACACGACGGCTGCAGTCCGACGAGCCTCCGCTGGAACAAAAACTAAAATACAGCCAAAACTGTTTGAAAAACGTGAATTACTGTCACAGACCAACCCCGCAGAGTCTTTTTAGATGGTCAACATTTTATATCTAGTATTTTCTCTCATTTTTTTAAACTAGAAAAACTAATCACAATTAGAAAAATAAAATCTTGAGCAAAGCGGAATTAATGTTCAGATAAGTCAACAAACAGAGATATTCGGACTTTGAGTTTATTTCAGAATTATTCTGCATATATTAGCAACAATTACTTGTTTCTTTTTTGTTCAAAACACACTTTGACACTAACAGGATGAGGTTTAACGTGTTACACTTAAACCACGTCTACACACAGAACAGCAGAAAAATCCACACAGTTTGGCTTCATCAGTCCAATTTGGCAGCTTGTTTTCAGGGAGAAGAAGTTCTTTAAAGGTTCTGATGGACAGAGGCGTCGTCACACTCACAGGCAGCAGGACGGGGAGACTACGCTTGCTCCTCTAAACATCCTCAAATATGAGCACAGGCCGGAATTCATGGAAAATCATGCAGATTAAATCAAAATCTTCCACTTTGGAGATAAAACACAGACAACTGCTTTGCAACAAACACTGAGAAATGTCCCGAATCCTGCAAAGGGTGTTTTTCTTATCTAAATATGATCTCGTTTAATTCAGTTGTTCTCAAAAACTAACAATTATTTAACAAACTATTGGTGGAAAAGAGGGAAACATTTCTACACAGCTTCTTTTACCAACAGATGGATTGTCAAGTGTCCAGAAGATGGTGATAGAAAAATAAATTCTGACCTTTGAACCCAGATCATGAACTTCTGGGTCCAGAGTGAAATTTTCCAAGATTCTGCAAAAAAATAACAATTTTTATACATATTTGTGAGGGTTTTCTCCTTTAGCACAAACGCGTCCCTCAAGAATCTGTCCCATGAAAATAACCCTTTTATCCACTTTGTTCTTCTGGGTAAAAATGTTTGTTGTTAAAAAAGTCTTAGCGCATCTTCACATTTGTGATTTACTATCTAAGTGGGGACATTTGTGCCTAACCCTAACCCTGACAGGTTTAAAGGTGTGTTTGAAGCTTCAGGTGGGAGTCGGGGTCAAAGGTGAAGGTCACAGTCCCTGTGTGCGTGTGTGGGGGGGGGGGGCAGGATAAGGCTGGTTTTGGGGTTAGCAGCTTCCAGGATTAACACTTTTCACAACTAGAAATGAGGAAGAAAACAGGATTAACTGGAAATTCTCAAACATCCAGAACTAAAGTCACTCGTTTGTCAACTCAAACAACATTTTTGCTTCTTCCAGCTTCCTTTAAAAGGTTTTTTTGATCAGAAAAATCAGTATTTGGTTGACTTTTGCTCGTTAGCGCACATGAACTAGCAGACCAGAGGGGGTGTGTCTTAGGAGTCAGACCACGCCCACGTACCAAACCATTGGTCGAACATCCATGTAAACCTGATTACTGGTAAGAAAAATACAGTAAAACCTCCTTTTATAAAACAAAGAACTAGTAATTAGTCACATATCAAAGCGAGCCTGTGGAACTCTGAGGGTTTTAGTTCCTTTTCTGGACAAATTCAGGAGCGGACGGATCAATAGAGGAAAAGTTTCTGGCCTGGACGCCTCACTCGTTCCCCAGAACCGCTGTAGCTCAGGCGTGCTAGCAGCGTTAGCAAACAAGGCTAACGACAGCGATGGCTTCTTCCTGGATTCCCTTTTCCCAGAATTCTGCAGTTTGGAAACCTGAGAGGGAAAATGAGAGCCGAACCTCCGGGGTCAGAATGTTCCTTCACTCCTTCCTTCCATCCCTTCTTCCTCCCCCCAGACTTGAGAGTTGGCACCTCTGTTCATCCGTTCACACGCTCGTCGTCCTCGTGTCTTCAGTCTGATATGTAGGAGGACAATGGTCCGTCCCCTGAAGAACTGGACAGGCCAGGCCGGGTTTCCCCACCTGGCCGGGAGACCCTGAATGCACCGCGCCGCTGCGTCGGACCGTTGCGCTGAGGTCACGGCTGCGCTCCGGTCCATGGACGCCGCCGCTGCCTATCTCTAGAAAAATAGAACCCAGGAAACCGTCCGTACAAAAATAAAAGGAGGAGTTTGTCCCAGACATCCGCAGGCGGGTGGACGGAGACGTGGACGCGTTGGACGGCAGGACGGAAACCAGGAGTGTGACGCTGTTGGTGCCGGAGAGCACACAGACGCAGGAACGCCGCTCAAAGGCACAGTTTTCCACCAGAGGGCAGCTGATTGGTCCTGGAGGGGCCGGGCGGGCGGGGCTTCGACCCTGGCCAACACACAAAACCACACAGTCAGTGCCGCAACAAGACAGCGTCGTCGTGGCAACGAGGTTGGGACAGACCAGCGGGAGGCCCCGCCAGCCACCATCGGGTCGCACGTTACCACGGTAACCAGGCGGAGAGCACAGACTAGTGGAATCAACGCCGGCGTGGGTTTGAAAGGCGGAGCCAAAACCAAAGCATCAGACTCATCCTGTTAGCATTAGCATTAGCCAAGGTTTCCACCAGGTGGTCCTGTGGGACCGGTTCCAGGCTGAGCTGGACGTCGACAGGAAGCTGGGTGCTCGCGGCCCTCGCCCCGCCCCCACCCACCTCCCACCATCTTCCTCGAAGTTTAATCCGAGCGGCGGTGCAGATGGCGCCGGCGGCGGCGCAGTGGCGTTATGAATGATTGCATGTTCCCAGGCATTAAGTTGGATCAGCGTAATCCAGCAGCATATGCAGCAGCCCCGCCCCCACCCCCTACCCCCACCGATCCCACCCCCCCGCCTCGGACGAGCACAGGTGCCGCAGGCTCCTCCCACCTGACCCGGACCCTCACCGGTCCTGATCCCACAGACTGGAAGATCTACGACCAGAGGAACCTTCCGGGAACCTTCAAAGCTCCAGGAACCCTGCTGCTGGCCCCGGAGGCCACACACTGCCTTGAGCAGGAGGAACCCCGCAGCAGGACGGCCTGGCTGCTGCCGTTCATTCAGGAGAGGAAGAACTCTGAGGCCTGCTGGCTTTTTCTGAATGGTTTAATCATTGATTATCCGCCTGTAATCGCCATGGCGATTACTGCCCGGCCCTGATCTGGGCTCACGTACATGTGATTAAGCTGCAGCCAACGGTCGCCGCACGAAGGCCAGCAGCGGCGCAGCCCCTCCGTCCACCACCCCTGAAGCCTGCAAACTTTCTAGCTGTAATCCCACAGAGCTGTTTTTTCCTGCAGGAAAGGCTGTCCCTGAACTCCTCGCAGGATTAACCCAGTTCAGTGCTCCATTCTTGACGCCCAGCCGACCAATCAGAGGCAGCCGAGCTTCCGCCGACCAATGAGGGAAACCAGATTCCAGCCGCGATCCCGTGGAAGACCGGTGAGTGGAAGGAGAAGACAAAGACTCCTTTTGGTGACTCTGCTGTTCCCCGACTGTCCACCGGGCGGCGCTGTTGCATTCAGCCACCGTCCGTGGGTTTGTTTATGTTCTTAAAATGTTCCACACACACACACACACACACACACACACACACACACACACACACACACACACACACGTTGGTTTGACCTCAGCACATCTAATTTCACATGGAGATGAAAACTGTGACATTTGGACGTTCTCTCTCGCTCCAGCGCTCTGATTTCCTACAGAAGTATCTGGAGCATGAACATGTCGTGTGTTTAACTAGAGAAAAGCAGATCTAATGCACAGAGTGTGTGTGCGTGTGTGTGTGAGTGTGTGTCAGAGGGAGATGATTCACTGCTGGAGTTGTGAAACATCTCGCTAACCTGGAGGCTGTTCTTTCCTCCTGGGGGGGTGGTTCCGCCACTCGTTGGTGTTCGTGGTGGTGCGACGCTACGAGGACGCCGCTGATGAAGTTGCACATGATTACACAGTGGATTTACGTTCATTATTATTATTATTATTAGATTATTATTATTATTATTATTATTATTATTATTATTATTATGGAAAATACCACAATTTTTAATGCCGGATCATTTTATTTTGTTTTTATCTGCTGCACCTTTAGATTGGGCCATGAAAATATTGTCAGACGTTAAACCGGTCCGTGGGACAGAAAAGGTTGGGGACCACTGATCTAAATCACACTGCTGAGGCAATGCAGGGGCCACTCCACAGGAAGCATCATGGTCCCGGAATGGCCTAGCCAGTCTCCAGACCTCAACCCATTTGAAAATCTGTGACGTAGTTGAAAGCCTGTGTTCTGCAGCGACAGCCCCCAAACAACAATGCTCTAGAGGAGATCTGCATGGAAGAATGGGCCAAAATACCAGCTACAATGTGTGCAAACCTGATGAAAACCTGCAAGGAACATTTGATTTCTGTCATTGTCAACAAAGGTTAGAGCAGGGGTGTCAAACTCATTCCACCAAGGGCCGTGTGGCTGCAGGATTTGTTCCAACCAAGCAACAACACACCTGACTGAAGTCATTTAATCCACTGAGCTGAGTTTTCAGACAGCTGATTGGTTGAAATTTGTGTGCTTGATTGGTTGGAACAAAAACCTGCAGCCACACGGGCCTCTGTGGAATGAGTTTGACACCCGTGGTCTGGAGGGTCCTGGTGGAAACCAGGACCAGGACTTGTTAGCAGAGGCTAACAGGCTAAGGCATCAGCGGTCAGACTGGGTCATAAACGCCATCAAACACACACAGGGTGGAGCCAAACGGGCCCATCTGAGGCTTCAAAGGTTCTGACGGTCGCTAACGCTAGCGACAGCGTTTCTGCTCTACTTCCTGCTCCTGTCTCTGCCAGGGTTGGATGGAGGAACATTCGGCCTGATTTCACACCCTCGCCGCCGCTGAGAGCGGGAGGTGTGATGGAGCAGAACGGCGCCGAGGTCACCTGACTTCACTCCCCCTCCGCAGCCTCGGCGGCTGTTCTTCCTGTTTAGCGTTTGTGGGTGTTAGCGTGTAGCCGAACGTCCCACCGGCGGATGCTGTTAGCATCAGGAGCAGGAGGAAACCCTGAGCGGAACCAGGTGACCATTGATGATGTCATCAGCAGCGTGTCTCGAGCGGGAGCGGCGTCTGCTGTTACCACGGCGACGCGTGGCTTCCTGTCGGCGGTCAGCAGCACGTTGGCGTCCGTGTGCAGCATCAGTCGCGCATCAACGCACAGATTTGATTGCTCAGTAATAATTTGAGTCAGATAAAAATAGAAAATGTGTGTGTGTAAACACAGGGGGCGGAGCCACACACCCGACCAATCAGGATGCAGATTTATGGAACAACAACAGACGTGTGTCAGCGCTGACAACCACATGGCTCCTCCGAGGCCACGGTGACAGGTGTGTACACACACACACACACACACACACACGAAGACCTTCATCACCCCAGGTTAACGCTATTATCAGCTGATCAGGAGCCTCTGCACCTTCATCACTGCTCCCCCTCCTCCTCCCCCCTACTCCTCCTCCTCTTACTCCTCCTCCCCCCCTCTCTCCTACTCCTATTACTCCTCCTCTTACTCCCCCTCCTCCTCTCCCCTCCTCCTACTCCTCTTACTCCTCCTACTCCCCCTCCTCTTACTCCTCCTCCCCCCCTCCTCCTACTCCTCTTACTCCTCCTACTCCCCCTCCTCCTAGTCCTCCTCCTCCTCCTCTTACTCCTCCCCCTCCTCCTCCCCCCTCCTCCTACTCCTCCTACTCCCCCTCCTCCTAGTCCTCCTCCTCCTCCTCTTACTCCTCCTCCTCCTCCTACCCCCTCCTCCTCCTCCTCGCTGATGCAGAGCTGATGTGTTGGCTCGTTCATGTGGAAGCGTAGCTCCGGTCTGGTTAGATAATCTTCCTCTTTGCTTCTTTCACACGTTTGTTGATCAGCTGATCCCAGATCAGGTGACCTGACCCTGGCTCTGGCCTCAGCTCTCGGACCTTCGGGGGGTCAGAAACCTGACCCGTGAGCCTCCAGAACCAGAACCAGCTGCCTCGGCGCAGAACCGGCTTCTGATGAGGTCTCCGGCCGTCCCCGAGCGTCAGTCAGGACCAGTTCTGAGCAGCAGCGCAGTGTGTGTGTGTGTGTGTGTGTGTGCGTGTGTGTGTTATATAACGGCCTGGCTGCATTGTTTCTGATGCTGGGAGCGTTTCTCAGCCTGATCTCAGCAGCAGCAAAAAGAGGCTAACGCTAATCACCCCGGTTCTGCATCAGTCATGTGTCTCCAGCTGAGCCTCATATTTAAATTTGACAGGACTAATCACACCCTGTGTGTGTGTGTGTGTGTGAATGTGTGCGAGTGTGTGGATTAAATACATTTGCGCTGGTAAAAATAGAGTCAGAGAATGGAGTTGGTATAAATATTAGTTTGTGTGAACGGTGCTGGGAGATTATGGAGCTGCTGGATTAGCGTCCATCACGCTAGCGGCTGGAGGACGTATGTTTGTCAGTTTTCAAAGTTCCGCTTTAATCTCAGAGTTTTTTACCAGGACGCTGTTTAAAGTTGAGTTTTTAATCTGCTAAAACTAACCCTGAATAATATTAGAGCTAAAGCTGGCTGGTAGCTAAGAGCCTAGCAGCAGGCTAACAGGCTAGCAGGCTCCTCCTGGCCAGACTGACTCCAGCTCAGATCCAGTGGTCAGAGGCGCTGATCCGAACGTGCCGCGGCTCGTCGGACATGCTAACGCTGCAGCCGCCAGTGTGGAGGATTAAGCGGCAGCTCCAGGAATGTTGGACGCCGGCCGGCGCTCCTGGATCATCTGGTATCTGGATCACAGATGCGTTAGGAAACACACGGCAGGACCTGGATTAAGGCGCTAATTCAACCTTAGCGCGCGGCTAATTCAGGACCAACCGGAACATCTGTCGGGTTTTCGCCTTTAGCATCAGTTTAACGGCGTTAGAACATCAGCATTAACACACACACCATTGCCTGGTTGTCATGGTTACCAACAGCTCAGAGAGAGGAACCAAAGAGAACCTAACCTGACAGGATTTGACGAGGTTAGCGAAACAGCCGCAAAGCTAGGTCAGGCGGAGCAACGACGGGAAGCAAACCGGCAACCTCAGCAGCTCAGGCTGGAGCCTCCAGCTACATGCTAACGTTAGCATCCACAGAGTCCTAAACGCCTAAGCAAAAACGCCTCAAACCACCTCGAAAGGAAAAGACGGCACTCCTATCTTTGTGAGGACTTTCATAGTTGCTGACCCCTGACCTCTGAGCCCAGCCTGGACGCTCAAACTCAGACCATATAGAGGAACACACACACACACACACACACACACACATCGTAATCTGTGCTGAAAGATTTCTGACTCCTGTAGTAAATATTAGCTGCCATTTGCATTAATCATCAGAAGTAAGCATAACCATTTATGATTGGTAGGAGATATTAAATGTCAGTTGTGATAATCATAATCATCAGAATCGGGTACCACTGTATATGATTGTATAATTACAGGAAGAGTGTATTTGTGTCTAGTATATGAGACTAAGGGCATGGCCACCTGTGACCTTGGCAGTGTCACATGACTTTTGCATCACTGTCAGATACGCCTACTGGGCGTGGTCAGGTATTAAAAGGTCTGGATGCGGAAGAGACGGGGCTCTTCCTCGTCGGACACCGTGGGGTCATGACCTTGTGTTTGGATGCTGAAGAGTCCACAATTGTGAACTAAATCTTGCTTCTGGGATCTGTTCTCCTGTTTGACTCCACATCCGAACCGAAAAATACTACACTCCATGGGAGACTCTCACAGGAGTGTGTGCGCACGTGTGCGTGTGTGAGTGTGTTGGGACAATCTGCACTAAAAACACTCCAGATATGACAACAGCGTCTGATGCTAAGTTGCTAACGTGACGTCTCCGCCAGGCACGACCAATCAAACACCGATCGTCACGGAGAGTGGGCGTGTCTGTGTGACGTCGGGGGCGGGGCCGTGTCTACACCGCAGGTAAGACACCCACCTGTTGAGTGGCTCCTCCTCCTCCTCCTCTTCTTGGCTTTTATTCCTTCAGTTTGTTTGTAGAGGCGGAAAAATCAAAGCAGGTCGGCAGGAAAGAGGACAAAGGGGACACGTGGATGACGTGAGGACAGTATGAAAATAAAGATTTGGCTGTTTCCTGTTCCCAATCCGCGCTCGTGCGCCTCCCCCCCTCCTCCTCCCCCAGGGTCTCCGCGTCCAACGAGGAGATCAAAGCCTCGGCGTCACAGGTCCGTCTCACGCGTGTCCAGGCAGAAGGCGTACAGCGACCGCTTCAGGTCCAGGCTGCTGTTGGCTTTGATGTCGGCCTTCTGCGCCGCCGCTGCCTTCTGGCCGCCGGCCTCGGCGTCCCGGGACCCGGCGGAGGCGTCGCTGGCCCTCCGCTTGGGCTCGGGGCCGCCGGGCTCGTCCTTCAGCGACGACTGGTCCTGGTCCGTCTCGCGGTGGTAGAAGTAGTTGAAGTTGGACACGATGACGGGCACGGGCAGCGCGATGGTCAGCACGCCGGCGATGGCGCACAGCGAGCCCACGATCTTCCCGCCCACCGTCACCGGCCGCATGTCGCCGTAGCCCACCGTCGTCATGGTCACCACCGCCCACCAGAAGGCGTCGGGGATGCTGGAGAAGTGCGACTCGGGCTCGTCGGCCTCGGCGAAGTAGACGGCGCTGGAGAAGAGGATGACCCCGATGAAGAGGAAGAAGATGAGCAGGCCCAGCTCGCGCATGCTGGCCTTCAGGGTCTGGCCCAGGATCTGGAGCCCCTTGGAGTGGCGGGACAGCTTGAAGATGCGGAAGACGCGGACCAGGCGGATGACCCTGAGGATGGCCAGCGACATGGCCTGCTGCCCGTTCTGGTGCTCCTGGTCCTGCTGCTCCACCAGCTCCGTCCCCACCGTGATGAAGTAAGGCATGATGGACATGATGTCGATGATGTTCATGATGGTCTTGGAGAACTGGGACTTGCTGGGGCAGGCGAAGAAGCGCACGAAGAGCTCGAAGGTGAACCAGATGACGCAGGTGGTCTCGATGATGAAGAAGGGGTCGCTGAAGGTGAGCGAGGGCCGCGCTGCCGTGCCGTTGTCCGGGCGGCTGCCGGCCGGGAGCTCCCGCTCGTCCCGGAACTCCGGCAGCGTCTCCAGGCAGAAGGTGATGATGGAGATGGTGATGACGATGACGGAGACGATGGCGATGCCACGCGCCGGGCTGGAGCTCTCCGGGTACTCGAAGATGAGCCAGACCTGCTTCTGGAACTCGTTCTTGGGCAGCGGCTTCTCCTCCTCCTTGATGAAGCCCTCGTCCTCGCGGAAGCGCTCCATGGCCTCCTCGCCCAGCTGGTAGAAGCGGATCTCGTCGGCGAACACGTCGATGGACACGTTGACGGGCCTGCGGATCTTGCCGCCCGACTGGTAGAAGTAGAGGATCCCGTCGAAGCTGGGCCGGTTCCGGTCGAAGAAGTACTCGTTCCGCAGCGGGTCGAAGTACTTGATCCTCTTGGCCGGGTCCCCCAGCAGCGTCTCCGGGAACTGGTTCAGGGTGCCCAGCTGGGTCTCGTAGCGGAGGCCGGCGATGTTGATGAGCACCCTCTCGCTGCTGTCCGTGTCCATGTCCATGTCCAGCAGGTCCTCGTCGAACAGGTGCGGGCTGTGGTCCGCGCGTAAAAGCGCATCCATGGCGTTCTCGCTGCAGCTCAGCGTGTTGTTCATGTCGTTAATCTTCCAGCTCTGCTGCCGCCGCGGAGGAGCAGCGGGAGCAGCGGGAGGAGCAGGACTCCCGCGGGTGTTCAGCTCCTTCCCCGGGTCCTCGCCGAGGCCGCCCGGAACCAACGCGGGGACGTCCAGCGCGTTCCGGCAGTTGTCCTCGCCATCGCCGCCTCCGCCGCCCTTCGCGCCGCCGTTCTCGAAGCTCACCAGGGCGATCTCCATCCCGGCGCCATCCGCGCTCACTGGCCGACGGGGAAGCGCGACTTGTTGAGCCGCAGCATCGCTCGTGCGCGGAGCGCGGAGTGGGACACGGACACGGGAGCGGCGGCCGAGGGTGAGGGGGCGGGGGCGGGGGAAGGA
>CAAE01007047.1:0-38495 GCA_000180735.1 Tetraodon nigroviridis | reverse complement strand
CGGCGTTATAAATAACCACAATCCGAGCTTCCCAAATCTGCCCGCAAATCCTGTCTGAAGGGCTGCCAGCCTCCGCTCCCTCGTCACCGCGTCTTGACAAACAGCATTCTCATCACCCGGCGGTTTTGTCCCAGTGTTTATTTCCTCCGCGCGCCAGCACGTTCGTTCTCCTCACAAACGCGACGTTTCTAAGTCCCTGTCTCCAGGTTCGGAGTGGCGTTCGCCATTGTCCCGCCGGTCACAACTACGCCGCCGTCTCGCGCCTCGGATCGCTCTCCGTCTGCCGTCGCTCAAATTAAACCTGTTGTCTGAGAATCAAGGTGACAGCAGGGCCGTCGCAAACGCCGGAGGGGGAAAAAACCTCCTTTCAAACACCGATTGTGGGATCAAGCTGTCAATAACCAAGGATTAGGGTCTATTATATCGCTCTAATCCTCCTCCTCTCCTTCTCAAATTGTCCGCAGCGCTCCCTCAGTGTTCTCCCCCCGCAGATCTTTTCGCTTCTGAGAGATGAAAGGATGACTTTGCATCCTTGTGTTTTTATTTTATTGCCTTCTGTTTCCCCCCCACCAGCAATCTGTGTTTCCCTTTTTGTCTCCATCGCTTCATGAGCAACGACTTTAAGCAGGAGATGAGAGAGAGAGGCCCATTTTCTCGGGTGACTTAATTACTTTTCTGCTCCTGCTTCACCTCCTCTGCCTTCTTTTCCTTTTTAGGATGTGTGAGGAAATTTGTCTCCAACTCTGCCTCCCTCTTAAGACTTTGCATGCCTCTCTCTCTCTCTCTCTCTCTCTCTCTCTACTCACTCTCTCTCTCTCTCTCTCTGCTTTTAAGTGATGCTCTTTTTATCCCTTTCCTTTGACCTTAGATCCGAGGTGGGCAAACTGAGGCCCGGGGGCCACATGTGGTCCCATGAGCTATTTTATCGGACCCACGAAGTCTCGCACAATCATTTCTCCAAAAGCCAAATGCCATCTTGATCGGCCATTTGGAGCTTCGTCGTCCATTTCTAGTTGAACCAGTTTACAGGCTCTTCAAAATATTTTGTCTGTCAATAGATTTGTTGTTAATCTCCATCATTATTTGGGGGGTTTGTTTTATCATTAAGATCTAAAACCCAATGTGGCCTTTCGGCAAAATCACCGCCCTCCCCTGCCTCGGATGCATCCGTGTACTGTACTCCTCCACTTGTTGCATCCTCTTCCAGATGTGTGTCATCTTGTCAGGCGGTGCGTTCCTCCACCGCTCTCTCGTAGGCCTTTCTGGTTTCTCGAGTGCGTTCCTCCCCTTTAATTGCCTCCCTCGGAACACTCGAGGCATTTCCTCACCCCGCACACTTTCCTCCGGATCAGCTCACGTCCCGCAAATCTACTTTGAGACGTAAGAAATCAGCCTTTAAAAAAAAGAAGAAAAAAAAAGGCTCTCCTCTCTTGAGAGGAGGATTATAATCCCCTGGCCCACAGACAGGGATTTTACAGACAGTAAGACAAGTTATCCCGAATGTGGACGTTGAGCTACATTTGAAGTATTACATTAAAATAATAATGTAACACTTCATGATCCCCAGAGAAGACCTAGAGATGACTTTTATTTTTATTTTTTGGCAGTGCAGTGATTCTTCAGGTGTAGTTTAGGTTTTAGCCTCAGGTTTTACTTCTTGAGTTGGCCACTAGGTGGCGTTGCGGGTGTTTTTCCACATTTACCACTATTATCGGTCAGGAAGGAACATGGGAAATGACCTGCTGTCGATCAAACGGGCCACTCGTCATGTTACTCTCGCTAAGGTGGTCGGTGGGTGGCGTGGCAGCCTCCGCTCCACCCAGCCCCACTCGCATGGGGCACGGTTCCCATGACGGCTACCGTCGCTACCACACACACACCTGCAGCTCCTTTTGCTCCCTCCTTTAGGTTTCATTACATTTTCCATCACAGTCAGCTCGTTTGCTTCAAGGTGCGCGTGTGTGTGCGGTTGTGCAGAGGAAGCCACACCCAGCAGACCCATGGCATTGCTGACAGGAACCACACACACCCACACCCACACACACACGCACACACACTTTATTCTTACTCAACTGGACTGGTTGTTTATCAGCTGAGAATTAGTGTTACATAACGGTTCATGAGGAAGCTCAACGTTCTGGTTGATTACAGTCGACAAACTGAGATGCCTTGTGAAGTATTAGTTAGCATATATTAGTTAGCATAGCTTAACAGCTGTTTGGGTGTTTTTCTTAAAAACAGGTCATAACTGCGTCATCTATGACACAGTTTACTTATTTAAGCATCATTTTCACTTTTTACTCTAGAAAAACTGTGACTAATCAACGCTAAGCTAATGTTTGTTAGGACGTAAACTATTGTTAGTTAATGTAGTCTCACTGAAAAGTTGGTTGGAGCCATGAAGAGGGTCTGTCTGCGCACACCCACACACACACACACACACACACACACATATACACACACACACACCAACATCACCAAGGTCAGTCTGTTTTCACCTCTGAGTGAACCTAGCGCTGCAGCAGGTGGCCGTACAGATGGAGGCTGGCATCAGTCTTCACACCAGGAGCGGGAGCCCATTAATCCCACACTGAGTGACGGCTCACACTCCTGCAAACACACTTTTCTATACCTCATTACGGCGCTTCATTCATTTCGAAACCCTTTACGTCCGCCCGGCTGTCATATCGCTCCACCTGGGATAATAGCCTTTCATCAAAGCAAAAAAACATGTTTGCTAACTGCTTGCGTGAGCAAACTCAGTTGTTGCAGGAAGTCTGACAAGCGTCTCCGCTCTCGGAACATTTTACCTGTTATTTTATCGAAACAATCTGCTGTGACGTCAGCCTAAGTCTCCGTCTTTAGCACTCCTCTGATAGGAGTGATTCAGATGAGCTTTCTCTCGTTTTCTCCGCGTTTCGGCCTATTTCCCCCCGTCTCTGCACATTCAGCGCTGCCTCCCAGTCGCGGGCTGTTTTTGTCGCCGGTCTGTTATCTCTCTTCCTGAACAGTTTCTCTTTATCTGAGAATGTCCGTCCCAGGGATATGAGGCCTTTCTGAAGAGATGGGCTTTTTCTGCCTGAAATCGCTCGCTCCCCTGCTTTATATCCGCCGCTTCTTTCCCAAAATCGTAATCCATAGAGGGCTCTTTGACCTTCCTGTACATACTGTACAGAAAGATGTTGTCGTGTCTGTAGTTGTCTCCGCTCGTCCTCCGTGACAGCCGGACGACAGCCCTGGTCTCTCCCCCCTCCGCCCTCTTGTCCTTTTACAGGCGTCCGTTCGCTTTTATCGTCCCCGAAGTTGCCGCGGGGAGGCTGGTTCACAAAGAGGCCGGTGTGTCGGAGGGCGGCGTTTCAGACCAGAAGATCAGCGTCTCGTTTGTCACGGTCTCACATTTTGGTCGGAAAGCTGTTTATCGCTGTTGTGCACAGAGCAGAGGACAGACAAGGTCAGAGGAGGCTGTGAGCGTTATCCTGTTAGCCAAATTCCAGAAACATATCATCACTCCAACTCTTGAGAGCTATGAGAGATGAGGTTTTTATATTACAGTCCTTACAATAGGCACTAACGACGCTTTTAGAAGATACATATCAACTTGATTGTGTGTTTGGACGACTACCAAAGCCTGAATACGTAGCAGAAAAGTAGCAACTAGCCTCTTCTCAACAGCCAAACTACCAGATATGGAGCGCTCTAGCTCTCCCACTCTTCATGAATACTTTCTAGATTTATGTCTAAACCTCGTTTCTCATTCAGAAGGCTTAGCTAGCAACGGGAAATGTTTAAAGATGAGAGACCTCTCCTTTGCCAATGCAAATTTCAAATGACTTTACCTCTGGAGCAGAAAGCTCTTAAGCTAATCGTGGTTAGTGCCCATTATCCAGACCATCTGAGTTATGGAAGTGATGAGAAATGTATTGAACTCTGCTCTTTTTTTTCTCAGTAATTTCCCTGCTGAGATAATGTTGCACTAGTTGACGATCGCCTCCTCCTAATGCACCCAGTCAGAAAGCAGCCATTAGTCAGCTCAGGTGAAGATGGATGCAGGGGAATTAAATAGCGCCCATGTTTCGGAACGACCTGTGTTTTCACTTTGGGAAGTTTACAAAGGTCGGAAAGGGTCCGGGAAAAGCACCAGTACACCGATGAGGTTTGGATTCGGACGTTGCTTTGCCGAATAATCTCCTCTTGCACCTCCAACACTGGGAAGTTGTTATACCTGGAGCAGCCGGGACAGATTTTCCTTCACCTTAAACCAGCAGACAGACGGACAGACGGACGGACGGACGGACAGACAGACGGACGGACGGACGGACAGACAGAGGGACGGACGCGTTTGGGTTCACCATTTTTAGTTTTAATGTCAAGTACAGCAGAACCTGTCGTGAGCCGCGGAGCTATTAGCTGAATAAACAGTCATGCATCGTTAGCCCCGGCCTCCAGGGAAATTACAGCGATGTGTGTGTGTGTGTGTGTGTGTGTGTGTGTGCGTGTGCGTGTACCCTTATCAGAATAGGCGAACAGCAGGGCCGCTGATTCGGCAGCTTTCCCCCACCGTTCGAGTGTCATGGAGGGAGGAGAACAACCTCCTCTTCCTCTCGGTCTTCCTCTTCTGCCCGGTGAGGTAGCAGAAGCTGATGGCTGCTGATAGAAGCACATCATGAGTTCTGTGGTCGGCTGCACCACCTTAACGAGCGCAGGGAGGATGGCGCCACGTCTCCGTCAGAGAAAACGCTCTTTTTTAATGAAGGGAGATGAGCTCATCTCGCTGCGGCTCCTCCGTCTCAGAACACACACATCAGCCTCACCTGCTGTCACCTCTGCTAATATTGTGCTGCTGGTCCCACACACACACACACACACACACACACACACGACACACACACACCCGGGGTGTGATTACAAGTCTTTCAGTGGTCCTGTGTCTTTCACCCAACCCAGCCATCCATCTCTTCTCCAGCTCATCTACCTTCTTCTTCTACCTTCTCCTCCTTTTCTACCTCCTCCCCTCTTCTCTGCCCTCGTCCTCCCCCCACCTTCTCCTCCGCAGACAGACGTCTGAGGTAACCCCGATCGATTCGCTGCAACTCGTCTCTGCACCTCTAAAGTCTTTTCTTCTCCTCCAAACTCTGGATGTGTGGCGAGCAGCCGTTGAATGAATGCAGATCGGCAAACAGTTTTAGGTGGTTTTCCAAGGAACGGGAAACCGGAACACACAAATAGAGAGGGGAAAAATGCTCTCGCTCCCCGAGGTCCTCTTAGTAATCCCCTGAATGACCTTTTCACTATTAAACAAAGACTACACGAAGAGACGCATGAAAGCGCCATATCTGCAGTGATAAACAAACACGGGGCTCTTCCAGAGGCCCTTTCTCTCTAGTAATGACTGGAAGTCGTCAGGGAAATAGGTCCCAGAGGCACAGCTGGGCTTCATCTTCTCAGGGAGGCAGATTTCATGCACATTTAAAACCAGCCTACCCTGCTGGTTCTTTCCTGTTTACGCTTTTAAACACATTTTTTGCGTGGTGCTGCCCCCTAGCGGTGCCGAATCGAACACACTAACGGTTTTCTAACCATATTCTTGTCTTTCAGCAGACTGTCTCATGTGTGGTCCAGAGGTTGATCTGCAGCGGGTCGGGAACAGTGTCCTGGACATTGAGATGGTGCTGAAAGCGTGGCTGCAGGAGCAGGGAGGAGACGGGGAGCAGCTTCACCTCCTGCTGCCCGGGGACGCCGCTCCAGGTTCTGTCCCCGCAGAAGCGTGGAAGCGGCGCAGCCGTTTCAAAACCACACTCTCCTTCCATCTAGTGTGTATAAAGTGCGACGTGCAGGAGCGTGCGATCAGCCCCGCCCTGGTCCATCTGAGCCCCGGCCTGGGGGTGACGGCGGACGGCGTCCGGGACTTCGGGCCGGTCGGTGAAGGCTCGGCCAATCAGAGGCGAATGCCGCCCAGGCTGAAAGCCATCAAGTAAGGGCTCCACTTGCTTCCTCTTTTGCTTTAGTTTCCTCATTATTACGAGGAACCAGGAAACAATAAACAGGCTTTTTTTTGGTAAATATTTCCCTCTGTCAGGGTTTATACAATAGGACCGTAATATTCCCCTCTGAGCTTTCGGAAAATAAAGAGCAATACTTGTTTTAATTGTGGCAGTGGAAGAAACGACAATGGTTGTTGCTTTGATCAGCCGTCCTGCCAGCACACGCTGATGACTGGGTTCATTCTGATAGCAGGGGACTAGAGGCGTCGTCCTTGCACCAATTACACCTTTGTTCCGCAGGAGACGTCGGGAAAAGAGCCTCAAAGCCGCTTCGAGCTGGAATGTCTCCCGGCTTGTTTGTGAAAAGATGTCCTGCTCTGCTCTTTTATCTTCCACAGTCGCTGCGTTGTAGCGCTAGCAAACACAGAGGAGGACCCGACCACACCTGGGACTCAGCAAGATCAGACCGAAGCGCCGGCTGATATTTGAATGCATGTAAATTCAGCTTTGTATTTATCAGTATTATTCAATGATGTGTGTGTGTGTGTGTGTGTGTGTGTGTGTAGGGCTCTCCGTGCAGACGGAGTGTGTGAGAGCTTGCTGTTCGGTCTGCCGCTGGTGCTCCACCCCACAGCCTGCTGGCAGCTGGACTGGGATGACATGGAGGCCAATAATAAGTTGTTTCACGCTCTCTGTCACACACTTCAGGTTTTTCGAGTGTGTTTTTTGTCTTGCAGTAGGCGCCGCTAAATAAAGACACAAAGCTAAAGCTAACATTGGGTTTCTGTTTGTCAGAATCACGACTGGTACCTGCTACTGCAGGTGGAGCCTGCTCGTGGGGCTGCAGCCAGCAGTTCAGGTATGTGTGTGTGCATGTGTGTGTGTGTGTGTAAGTGGCTGTGAAGCTTTGTGAAGCGGAGCTCATCGGTGCTGTCATTATTGCCGTAGGGGTGTGCTCCCACTATGTTCTCCAGCCGTCCTCCGCTCTCTCCCTCCTTCTCAAGCCCGTGACCTCGAGGGAGCTGCTGCTGCCTTGCTCGCTGCCTCCGCCCGCGCCGTCCCCTGCGCCCGATGCCACACACACCGTACAGGTTGGTCAGGGAATTTGCGGAAGTAGCAGGGCCACAAAAGCAGAAGCAGCTTGATACCAGGAAATGAGCATGAAAATCGCTCACTACCTGGGTAAATGTTTCCTTCTGTGACTTTTGAGTTATTTGCTTGTTCCTCTGTCTCCACCAGGCCTGTCTGGCTCAGCTGGATGAAGAGTTTGTGTTCAATCCCCTGTGCCTGAGCAGTAAGCTGTACCAGCACCTGAGGAGAGGGCTGCAGTCCCAGCCAGAGTACCCCTACAGGTCAGAGAAAGGTCAACGTATCCGGTTTACACTGAGCCGTTTCATCAGTGACAAATCCCAAACACCACGTCACGGCCAGAAAAACAGTTTTACAATGAATAGAGCAGTAGAGGGGTGATAAATGATGTCCTGACCCAGTGACGTCTGATTCCAGGCTGCAGGCAGCAGCTCCTGGCAGGGACCCGCTCCGGCCGCTAGAGGGCGCCAAGGGCCCAGGTTTCAGGCTGCCTCGGCAGGTAAAGCAGCCACTGTCTCAGTCCAAAGGACTTGTCATTACACTATATTACGTGTGTGTGTGTGTGTGTGTGTGTGTGTGTGTAAGTGAATGACAGTGAGGCAGATAACATAAGTAAACAACACTTTCATTATATGTTTCCTTCCAAATTTCATTAAAACCATGTATAACGTTTGCTCTCTAAATGGCCCCGGGATTTCAAACTCATAAAGTAGAGGAGGTTTCTAGAGAGTTACCTCATCTTGGTTTTATCGCACTGAAAAACAAATCACAAATGGTGTGGAACTGGAAACAATCAGCAAAATGAAATAATGTCGTTTTACAATGGGAAGGAGGTATGTTGCGTACATGCTGTAGTAGATTACTCATCAACCATACTCCAGTACAACATTAGAGTAAATATGGTCAGTTGCAATAAATGTATCAGTAGGGTTATCATGGATTATCGAGTCTGTAAACTGAATAATGACGCCTCAGCGGTCGGAATGAAACATGTCAAACCAAAATCAAGAGAGATTATCTCATTGGGCGTGTTGGTAGACAGGAACGCATCATGTGGTGACTCATTCTTTTATTCTATGCAAAACTTTTATATGAGTCTAAGCTCAGAAGATAAACCTTTGGCCATCGTGTAGCATCTGTTGCATCACAGATGGATGTCTGTCAGTGTGTACTTAAAGGTTCAGCCTTCTCGGGTGGGTTTTCTATACGTCGGCTGCCTCGACCCGAGAGCCGGAGCTGTGAGCGCCGTGACTCACCAGGCCTTGATAAAGCCCGGGACATGCAAATAGTTCTCTACCGCTCCAAAACAAAGGGACTGTTTGTGCTCTGGCTTCTTCTGTCCCGTCGTCTGTATCGACTGCTGGAGCTCAGCGGTCGTGTGTGTGAAATTCTGCTTTTGGTGCATTTACTCTCATTATTAGATCTTCTTCCACCTCCCTCGCAGCCTCCCCCTCTTCCTTTGCTTTATTTTGTCATATTTGACTCATCCGATGAGGTTAATTTTCGTTTTTTTTTTCCCAGCCTCAAAGCCGCCATCAGGGAGCAGCGGCCAGGGCCAGGGCCAGGGCCACGGTGGCCCCCGTCCCTCCCTCGCACGGACCTCCGCCCCCTAAAGCCTCTCGCCCGGCCCTCACCCTTCTGGGCAGCGGCCGGGCGCCTGTGATGCAGGAGGGAGACGATAAAGACGACGTCTCCACGGCGACACAGGGTGGGTCAGACGATTGAGAGCGAACACACACTTCCTCAGCACACCCACATACACACACAGAGGATACTCGTTCGCCCTTATAACGCCGTTTAACCAGGGGCCGGTGTGCAGGGGGAGGCATTCAAGACTCCAGAGTTAGTGCCGCGTATTGGTAGACTTTTATGTGTGCGAGGGGAATGTTTTTTGCACACACTCCACTGGAAGAAGAAAACATGAAAAGAGGGGAAACAGTGGGACAATGGAGGCCTGGAAGTGACACAAACGGAGAGAACTATGGGTGGAGGGAGAGATCAGAGGCAGATTAAAAAGGGCCTGTAACAAGCTTCGCCAGCATGTAGCAGCACACCCACACACACACACACACAGGATGAAAAAACCAGGAACCAGAGATGTATGATGCTCGGAGCTGGTGGCCTATAGGCTCACGTATGGGCACATTCCTTTTCCATGCTAGCCCGAAGCCTCCCGGCCTGAACACAGCCTCACTGTCTTCCTGAGACAGAGGAGCCTCTCTGCCGGCGCTCGAGCCCTCTGTCTGGGTCTAAAAGGCAGCACTCTGGTGGCGGAGAGCAGCGGAGGACAGAGGAGGCGGCTCTCCTAGCAAACATAATAGACTTGTAGTTTTCTTCGCTGGTAGCCGGTATTCACACATGGATACGGGCAGTTGCACGGGCACAACCGGCCTCCCGCCATTCCACCCCCTCGGTTTAACACAGAAACGACCCCGGCGGGACGTTCGCGACGTCACAACGCTTAAACATTCGCAGACGAACGCCACAATTGATCCTTTTGTCCCCCCGCAGAGAACTTGACGTTTTCTTCCAGAACGCTCTTCTTAAAATGTCACAGCCGGTCACAGATCTTCATTTGCACCTTGGTCTTCGAGCACTGAGCTTGTTTTCCTGTTCTGCTTGTTCTAAATCAGTTTCACGAACTAGCTAGCGCTCTGCTCCATGTTGACTTGCTGCTGAAAACTGTATTTATGCTCGGTTGTCACGCATGTATGAATCCGAAGCTGCAGAGGTAATTGTCCTACAGTCTAATCTACTAGCGAAGGCATGCATGCATGTCATTTGCTTAAAAAAAACCCCAGCCTAACCACGTGTAACCTTTTTCGGTCCTCCTTGTTCCAACCACAGCCTAGTTGATCTAATTAGATACTAGTTTCATGTGTGACAGGCTTTTTTTTTTTTCCAGAGCACAACATCCTCTTTCACTGTTTATTATATATTCGTGGTATTCTTTGAACGAATAAATTAGTAAAATAAAAAGTATCTGGCCTATCAGATTTCGCAGTTTGTCCTCAGCCGCAGAACCTGACGACACCTGGCCGAGAAACATCTCTTTTTTTGTCGATCATCGCTACGAATGTCGGTCAAATGTCAAGAGATCCTGCAAGCTGACCTCTGTCAGGGCAGCAGCCAGCGCCAGCCAGGAGACAGTTTTGTCTCCGGACTTCCACTGTTTTGATCCATTCTTTTCCCGAGGGTGCACAGGCCACCCCCTCCACCCCTCCACCCCTCTGATGGCCTTTTCTCTTTTATGGTTCCTTTTTTGGGAGGTTAGAGTTCTGCATTTTTGCACATCTGGTTTCTTGTTTCTTCGTAGCATCTAGTTCAGTTCAGGGCATTGTTACAGCAATTCAGATTGCTTAAAAAAAAAAAAAAAAGCTTAATCCCGCATCTGGCCGAGGGTGCAAATACATCGAAGTGCCTTTTTAGGGTTAGTTATGCGAGACTTCCTCTTTTTTTTTTATCAGACTGTAATTTCCATTGTGGCATTGTGCAAAAAAAAAAAAAAAAAAGGGACTCAGCAGTTGTCCTTTTCCTGTCTTTGTCCTCCCTGGTGGCGGCCGCAGCAGGAGGGCAGAGGCAGGTTAGGGCCAGAGCACGTTCAGCCCCAAGCCCGGCTCACCGTGTTACCGTGGTACCCGCAACCCGGCCGTCTTTGCCACCGAGCGTGGAAAGTTGTTTTTCCGAGGTAGAGGACCGACAGAGTCGCTGTGATGAACAGGTTTGACCTGCACGTACGCAGGGCTAACAATAACCCCCCGTAGATGTTCTCATGTGGTTCAGGAGGTAATATTGTCCTGAGGTACTGAGATACGTGTGTGTATTTGAACTTGCTGCTCATGACCATCCTGTTGTTAGCTCAACGCTTTTGACAGGCTTTTATTTTAATATCCAACCCACTGACCCACTAACCTCAGGGGTAGGTACTGTTAGAATTTCTGTGATAATGATCCTGCTGCTGCGACAGATCTGATGGCAAAGTTTGCCGAAAAGTGCTCAATTTGTTATTTATTTTTGTCATTCGCTCTGCAAAAAGCAAAGTTTCCTTCTGACTGAACTTGACCTTTGCGCACATGATCCGCTACTATAAAGTGTTTCCTCGTGCGCGGAGGCTTTTTCGCTTCAGACACGCGCAGCAGCAATTACAGGCCCCGCTAATGTGGCAGTTGCATCAGAACAGGCAGAAAGCGACAGAACCAGACCCGTTGGCGGATTTGAGGCTCGTCGGCTCTGCAGACGTGTGAAAGGTTGCAGACGGGTAGAGAAGGTGAAGCGGCGCGGCGCTTTAACACAGGAAAAGGACGCGTGAAACAAGTTTGGAAAGTTGTTTTTTTTTTGCCACCACTGCATTAAACGCAACTGTAATTTCAGATAAAAATTCCCCCCAAATTATGCATCTATAGTTATTACTTGTTAATTGTAGTGTGGTTGCTAAGCAACAGCCTAAAGCGTATTAAAGTGGCGAAGGTTGTTGGGCTACCTTGTTGTAAAGCTCAAATGCGTTTGCAGTCTGTCTTTTTTTTCCTTAGTTCACTGAGAGTTTAAAGAGAAAGACAGACGCTTGTCACCACATTCCTATTTTCCTTGCTGGCCCTAAAAAAAAGAGGAACAGTGAAAGTCAGGCCTTTTTTTAAAATTATTATTATTATTATATTATTTGCAGAAGTCCAAAAAACCCCTTTCCAGCAGCAGGTGGAGGGAAAAAAATAATTTTGCCAACAGGACACCGTCAGGTTTTTCTTTCATAATCATCCATCCCTCTTTTTTTCCTCCCCCTGGCACATTCTTCACAATGTCCCCCCTTTTTGCTTTTCTCATTTTCCTCCCTGTTTTTTTTTTTCCGCCTTCCGGACCGCTGCAGTTAACATGCGCAGCACACCCGGCCCAAACCAGCCACCGCTAATTATCACCGCAGCAACCAAACAAGAGAATAAACACGGGATGGGAGAAAAGGAGGGCCGAGGGCCGAATGAGAGGGTCTTTGTGCGGGGTTAGCGGTGCGATGAAGCGGTTGGACGCTGCCTGAAACAACAAAAACAGAGTGCTGGCGGAGGTAGGATGAGGTCAGACCGTTTCACCGTCCAGAACAGAAACCGTTAAAAACACTGGAATCTGTGTCCGATCTGGTTCCTGGTGGGACTGACGGAGCCAGGCGACCATGAAAGGGAAGTCTAATTTACAGTTTTGGAACTGTTTTTATTAATTAGTTGTATTCACAGACAGCACAGCTGTTTTTGATAAGCAGGAGATTAATTTTATATTTACTTTGTACATAAAAACAATAACAAATCAAAATAGTTACTGGCGAGGATCATTTGACCCCATCATATTCTTTTTAGACATACTTTCACTTTAACGTCTGTATCTGTATCAAGACAGAAATATGACTTTCAGCCCATTTGTCATGTTTTCCCCCCATCACAGATTAGTTCCTGTGCTTGAAAACAAACAAACAAACAAACTTCTATCTGTCCTGCCAAGCAAATAGATTAGCAAAATGATGGCGCTTCCGACCCTGGAGTCTGAATTCACAACCTCCAATGTGGCGACGTCGTTGAGAAAGCTGGAATCTAGGAGGTGACCCAGGCCTGCGACATGAAAACGCCAACCTGGACCCAACGCTGCATTCGCTACTGTCCCGTAGTGTGTTGTTATCAGCTGCTGTTAGCTAGCAAGTAGCTCTCCCTGAGGCGCCCATACCTACTGCATTCTTCTAGCCCGTCGTTGCCAGCGGTATCTAGTGAAGTTCGGCTCTTTCTGCGATACATGTACAACACTAATACCCCTCACCGCGATAGTTAGGTTGGAGTAGCAAATTCAGTTTCACTTAGCTCTGGAACGCTTGATTTTTGCCATCAAAGTGCATCAAATTCTTGAATCCACCCCAAAGAACACCAACAGAACGGAAAGACCCGAAGCCTTCGCTAAAGTCTTCTTCTGCGACATTTTAAACGGGCTGAAAACGAACAAAAAAGAGAAGAGGGCGGTGTGTGACGCGATTTCAGTCAGCGCATAAAAATAAAAGATATCCAAGGGAAGTGGAAGGTTTTGGTCCAGTTTGTGAGACCGCGACACCGCAATGTGGACTGGCGCTCAAGTTGAGGGTTTGATCTGTGCACGCAGACTGATGCCGCAGCGACAGAAAAAGAAACGTCAAACCGCAGGAGCGAGGCGTCCATTTCCTGCAAAAAGTGTCAAATATTTCCCATGTTGTCATAGATAATGTCAGGCGGCCTGATGGGAGTTTGCTTCTGCTGCTCCCACCACGGAGGAGAAGGTGCTTTCTGTTTGGAGACTTTGCTGTAGAGCTCTCGGCGCCCTCCGCCGTCGCCGCTGTTGTTGTTGTTGTTGTTGACGTTGCTGCCGGGACCTCCGTGCTTCCCGTAAGGCAACGGCACCGGCTCTTTACGAGCAGGACCTCCTTTGCCCGGCTTGGGCGCCGTGACCGGCTTGGTCCACCTGAGAGGTCGGCTGGGGCCCGGCTGGGTCAGGGTGCTGTAGTTCGCGCTTGGGCCGGAGGGGGGCGCCGGTTCGCCCTGCCTCCTAGGCTCCACCCAAGCCTCGTCATAAATTGTCGTGGACGCGCCTTGGGCACAGCCCTCAGGTTCGTCGTAAATGTGCTCCGAGTTAGCGGAAGACCCTTCCGCTTGACCCCCTGGAGGTCGCGCCTGCCTGTTGACCCCCATTCCTTTCCTTTTCCCCCCCTCGTTCAGGCTCAGCGCAGCGGTTTTCTGCTTCAGCTCCATGCCGATGTGGGCGTACGTGTGCGCGTACAGGTCCGGAGGCTTCCTGTGGTTGCCGCTGACGTGGTGGTGGTCTCCCAAAGTCTCGTCCCCCACTGGACGCAGACGCGGCGTGGGTGTGGGGGGCGTGGTGACTTTGGCGCTTTGGCCTTGAGCTACGATACTGTCCACCGGGTCAGAGTAGAGGCTGTCGAATGCGGGCAGCCGAACCGAGTCCGCCGGTTCGGAGTAAAAACCCGTGGGTTCATCGGCGGCAGGAGGGGCTTTCGCTGGCCCCTGTCCCCAGGAGCCGGCCCCCAGCATGGCCGGTAGTTCTGGTAAACACCTCCCCTTGAGGCCAACCACCTGCCCCCTTCCCACACCGCCATCTCCGCCCTCTCTTTTGCTGAGAACCCCGTCTCCGGATCCCGGTTTGCTGCCGCCCGAATCGCCGTCCGCCTCCCGGCCGCTGTCCCCCGCCGGACCGTCGGTGTCGTAGCTGCTGGGGCCGCTGAGGTGGCGATCCTCCGCCAGGGCCTTCTGCGACTGGATGGCCTGGTCCACCAGCGCGAAGATCTCGTTGCCTTGCTTGGTCTCAAAGGTGAAGTTCCCGGGGCCGGAGTCACAGCGCCTGCCCGCCTCGAAGGAAAACATGACCTGAAGAAGAAAAGGCTCACCATTACAGTTTGCCGCAGAGCTGAGACCATAGTCCAATGTGTCCACTGTAAGCATAGCATAGCATAACGATGTTGCTGCTAAACATTCAGTCAAACAGCTAGCTGAGGCTAACGATAATTAGCAGCATTTTTAAGAGAAATCAGTGTGATCCATGGTTGATAGTTTGGTAGCTAGCACAATTTGTTGATAGCAAGAACCTGTTTTTCAAAAAAGTTAGAATGATGTAAAAAAACAGAGGTGCAGTGTGTGCAGGATGTTTTTTTGATGCAACTACTCGAGAATCATCGATAGACTGCTCGATGACTGAAATATTAGTTTGCTGCTTCAGTTCGCTGATGCTACTTCCCCTTTTTTTTATTAGAACGCTTCATTTGTTTATCTTACTGTTGTGTTATTCACTGAAACCTTGTTGCATGCAGACAAACCAGTCACCTTCAATCGTGGCATCTATTTCCGTGCGTAGCTTGACACATTTAGAAGGTCGTTATCGTTCAGAACCCATGTTCTGCATGAGTTATGCTCCTAAACACCTCATCGTGGTCTTTGACTCTGACCAGCGATCACAGTGTGTTGCTAAGTTTAGGGCAGCTTCCTCTTCCTGGATTTACCAGGTGCGAAAAAGCTGAAAATAGCTCATTTTGCGGTTTCAAGAAGGCAAATGTTTCTTTGTTGGACAGCTAGCGACTCACCCGGTCACGTCCGTATCTCCTGAGGAGCTTGTAGGGCCACACCAGGATGTTCTTTTTAATCATGGAATCCCTCAAGATTAAGGCGTCGTTTTCTGCCTTTAGCCAGTAGTTGCCGCTCAGTCCGCAGCGCTCGGATGCTTCGGTGCGCTGGATGATCACCCAGAACTCGTTCACTGCCGGGAGAGGACAGATGAGAGTTCCGCTCGGGCCCGGAGCCGATCCCACTCCTCCCGCATGTCCTCACCCTCCTCCCTGGAGTAGTAGATGAGGTTCTCGGACATCTGGATCTCCTGCGGTCCTCCGTTGGAGTTCGCAATGTTGTTGTTGCTGCCGCTGCAACCTCCCTGCGGCTGCAAACGCACAGTCACAGTCAATAAGTGCAATTGGTGAATATATTGTGTTTTTGTTCTTTTTTTTCATATTCTACTGTAGTTTGGTGTGTTGCTGTGGATGGTGGGTCTAGAGACGTTGTTTCAGATTGGTTGTGTTGGCGCTTTTGACTGGTGCTATTACAGGAGCATCCAGGTTATATATTCAGATGGCTTTCTGCACGTTAGTGGGCTCTCCTTTATCGCTCAAAACCAAAATGCAGCCAAGGCGGTGCTGCAGCGCATGGTTCTGGAACCAGAACCTTCCCTTTCTCCATGCTATCATCCTAGCCATAGCATACCATCTTAGCCACAGCATATTATACTAGCCATAGCACACTGTAAATCTCATCAGGGCCAGAGGTAAACCACACATGGTTGCCACGGTGACGCCGCGTGCCGCTGTTGGCGCAATATGATGACATCAGATGCAGATTTATTAGGGAAAAGCTACCTGGAAGGCGATGTCACACATGGTCTCCATCCACTCCTTGGCGGTGTCCTGCTCGGCGGCGAACACGTGCGTCTTGTCGTTGGTCTCCACGCAGAAGGCGGCCATGTTGTCTTTGGGGCAAGTCTCCGTCAGCGCGGGCAGGATGGAGATGCACTCGGACAGGCGGATGATCTTCTTGTCCAGCCTCCTGGTCTTCTCGTTGGACCCGCTCCCAGAACCCCCGCCGCCCCCCGAGCCTCCGCCTGAGGAGGAGTCGAAAAACTCCAGGCGGGCGATACCGTTCTGGCTGGCGGGGTACAGAACGAACCAGTTCTTCTTCCATTTCTGAGTGAGAGAAACAAAAAAGGTTATTTCAAAACGGCTAAAAATCAAATGAAATGCGTGACTACTTGGGGTGACTTAGATCATTTCCCATTGATTGACGGATACGTTCAACCTTTAGCTTCCTAAAACACAGGAAATAGACCATTTCTGGACGTTTGAACCCTGCAGGAAAGCCAGACGGTGCTTTTAAAATGCAATTTGGGAGAAAAAGCAGGAGACTTTGGCCCCAGCTCCAGGCCGGGTGGAGACGGAGCGGGCTGATAAATCTGAAGGCTGTTTGACTCAAGGACGTTCGTCCCTCTGAACGTCGGCGCCGGCGGCCGTCCTCTGTGCTCTGAGGGAGAATCGAAGCGCCGTTTTCAGGGCCGGATCTCAAAGAAGTGTAGAACCCCTCCGGGCTCGGGTTTGTGTGTTTGCGTCTGTCTCAGAGTAGCGAGATGTTGGAGGATGTGACCCGCTCCCCCCTGCTGCTGACCAAGGCATCATCCCTCTTCACAGAGGGAGAGGAAACACAAGCAAACAATGAACTCTTCCTCCATGGGGACGCACACACACACACACACACACACAGGCACACACACAGGCACACACACAGGCACACACACTAACAATCAGCTTCTGACTGCTTCGCGTTAAAAATGGCCAGAATGACACACTTGAGGTTGTGTGTCACTTCACACATGGTCAGGGAGTGTTTCAGGTTTGGCTGGTCCCGTGTGTGTGTGTGTGTGTGTGTGTGTTACCTGTTCATTTAACACACAGGTCTACTTTATTCGTTTCACGTTAACAAAGTCGCTCCTCTCTATGTTACAGTTTGCTGCAAGAGAGGACAGGAAATGCGTGGGATTGTCATTACCCAGGATTCTCTCTGCTTCCTTCTTCGCATCCAGTGTGTGTGTGTGTGTGTGTGTGTGTGTGTGTGTGTGACTCTGCTCGCTCTTCCTCTGGTGGACCAGCTCGGTAAAAGTATAAAAAAAAAAACCAGATCGAAAAAAGCGAAAATAGCAGTTTTGCCAGCCTCGCCTCAACTCCTTATAAGGCAGCGAGCTCTTATCGGAACTATTACACCAAGTGGAAATTATGCAAAAAAGAAAACGACAACGAGAGGCTGAGACACTTCCTCAGCGCCGCGAACGAGCGAGCGAGGCAGATGTTTCTGTCACCCGTTCCAGGACGACAAAACAGAAAAGCAACAGAAGCTAAGGAAGGAGCGAGGGAGCCGGACCCCCGCTGCAGACCAACAGGGTCTGCTTTGGTGGGCTGGGTCCGGAGCGCCGTTCCCACGGCTGCAGACGGACCTCGCTCACACACACGCACACACACACACTCACAAAGGGGGAGTGTGTAGTTGTCTGTCCCTGCTGACTCGTGTCTCTTCAGCAGAAGAGAGGGCTAAAGAAGGGGCGAGGGTGCTGTTGCACGTTAGGAAAGGGTCTGAAAATTAAAAAAACACACTTTTCAAAGGCATTTTTGAACAAAAACGCACCTCTGACCAATGATGCTGGAAGCTATAACAGCGAGCTATTAAATAGCAGCTAGCACCTTGGTCAGGGGTCATGAGATAACTGCTGATACCAGCTCCTAAAGTAGGTCAAACTGGCTGAAACACGACAGGAAGAGTTCCTTTAACGTTCCATACTTCCACTGACTGACATGACCAAAGATAGAATATTAGCTACAGGTGCGAGAGATCGCGTGAGGCTTGTATGTGCTACTCCTGTACCACCGAAAATGAACTGAACATTAACTTCAAGACAGCTGAGAAAGACTGAACACAAAGGCCCCTAAGAGGAAAGAGAAAACCCCCATGATCAGTGTTGTGGAACGAAATCAAGGTTCTGGTAAACTACAGGTTAACCTGTAACTAGCTTGTTGAGTTGCTAGTTACAGGTTAACCTGTAACTAGCTTGTTGAGTTGCTAGCGTGTAATGGGAATTCTGCCTTTTCAGCCTCCCACGTAGGTTCTTCATGCTAGTGTGTAGCTGAATACCTGTTAATGTGTTACATCATCACACCTGACACCTATTTCACCTGTTGTTCTGTATTCTATTCTTTTTTTTTTGTAAACTGTCTTTCCGGATTAAATGTCTGCTTATAGGTTTGGAATGATGTAAACAACATATCCCCAAAAAAATGTGGCTTCTTGAGGCGGCAAGCTGGTGCCAGGTCTGTTTCCCTGCCTAGAAATCCTTTTTAACATCTATTTCATGTATATTCACGGCCTCGGAGGGGGTGAGGGGGGGCTCTGACCCCCCAGGCTCCATCTGCTGGCTCCCCGCCTGCGGCTTTCGCCGTCGTTTTTCCTCAAATTCCCACGCCTGCGTTACATCAGCTCCCGCCGACAGCCGGAGGGGCCGATTGATCGGCGCCCACGTTTCGCCATTTGCACCGCCGCACGTGCCGTTGCGTCTGCAGCCCAGGCGTGTGCCGTGCTTGGAATTCCTTCGTCACACACGCCGCATTCTTTAGCGTCTCCTCCCTTCGGCGTCGGAGAAAAGGCTTAAAGAGCAGCGATCTATAAACAAGGGTCATGTGACGGTGGTACCTCTCTCAGAGCTTGGCCAAAAAAGCCGATATAAGAGGAAAAAGGGAGCAGATTTAGTCTGACGTGTGTTCATTCAACCTAAAACGTTAGCATGATGCCCGATATCCATTCAGATCCATTCAAACGCTTTTCCCGCATCTTCCCCTTTCTACCCCCAGGCCATCGGCCGGTTTTCTCTAGCATTCCTCTCGGCCATCCCGCGGGCTGGAAACACGGGGCCGGGAGGTCTTGTTGATTCGTGTCACACGACCAGAGAGACTGAAAAAGCAGCGTTGTCGTGCGGTGGGGTCGCGCGAGGGCCGCGGGGGACAGAAGCATCTCAGCCTCGTTTAAACTGACAGATCTAAAGTGACCCGATACACACCTTAGGGTTGAGCAATGTTGTCGATGCGCTGATGTCGCAATAATATAAGCTGGATGAGATTATCAGACAACGTGGAACACCCTTTAATGCTTCATAAAACAGCAACATGGCGGGTTAATGCAAGTTTTTGTGACCACATCAAAAGTACTAAACAAGTCCAGATGGACACAAAGTCCAGTCTTGGGTGCTGTTACGATCTACAATTGTGGAAATGTCAGGGTGGTTTAGCATGTTAGCCGGATGCTAAATGACTCTTAGTGCCTGCTCAAGACTGCCTGTCCATCATTGACGGCAGCATCAGCGCTGTTACGTAAATTGCGGTTTTTTTAAGAATGACTCTGTGCACAACAGCGTGCGTGTTCTCCACACACCAGTCCTGTTGTTCTCTTTGGTTTCCTGTTTTGTTTTGGGCTGGGTTTTTTTCTTTGGCTGCACATATGGCTCTTTTAGGGGTTGTCGTCCTACAGATGTGCAAGACAACACAAGGCCAGAGGCGCAATAACAGCCCTAACTTCTTTGGGACGGTGATCTTTGAAGCTTTTTTGATTTTTAAAAAAAAAGGTTGCATCGCGTGAATCGATTCAGCACAAATGTTCCTATTATGATCATTTGCAATAATGCATTTAGGGTAAAGCGGTTTGCTCTTTCCTGACTTTGAGTCCTGTGATAAACAAAGAACAGGTTTAGCTGTTTTATTACCCGGTTATTACATGTATATAGCACAGCGCCTCTGCTTTTAACACTCAAGAATATAAATGTGCATTTAATTACTACCACTGTGATTCCAATTTAGACGTTTCCTGTCAACTGTACTTTTCTTTTCTTATCTTTTCTTTTCTTTTGTCTCGGACTTACCTTTCCAAACTTTTGGTGCTGAACAAAAAGTTGTCCCTCTTTGACGTGGACGTCCATGCCCCCCAAACAAAGGTCCAAGGACACTCTTGTTGCAGAAAAACGATGTTTGGTTGAAGATCTGACACGGACAGAGGGGGAAAATAGATTGCGGTGATGCCTGTGCCCTAACAACTTCCCATTTCCTCACTTCACTTCCTTTTCTAGGCTGTTTTAAAGGCATTAGCTGCAGCTCGCACAACGATTTAAAGTGTCATCGTGGAAAAAAAAAATTAGAAAAAGGTTCCAATTCTTCCGTGAGGTGTTCTTCGCCAAGTTAAATCAAACCCAAACTGCTGCAGCTTTCTTTCTCCTCCGCTATTCAGGACAGAAGCCGAAGAAAGCTGGAGGAAATACTCACCACTACACTTCCGGTTTGGACTTTCACAAAAAAGCGTAAAGCGACGTCAGTCAAGTTCATTTATTAGCCCCCCCCCCCCAAGACACACACAAAGACACACACACACACACACACTTTATAAATTATATTGCTTCACGAAATATCTACATGATTGTAATAGATATCTTGCTTTTTCCCCTAGTTTATTTATTTATAATATTAATTTAATATTACCGTGAAAGTGTGTGTCCTAAAGCAAACAATTTAATATTGACTATACATAGTTTCTGTATATGTCGCAGTAAAGTCTAATTAAAGTTTACCAACTTGTTTTTACCACATTGAGTGTTTTACATGAATAAGATTGATCATTATTGGGATCAATCTTGCTCTAGTCTCGTGACAATATTCAGTCCACGACATGCTGCTTCGGATGTGTGAGGGACCAGACATCCGGGAGTGTAGTAAACCTGTGGCGCTTGACGCAGCTCCTCTGCGGGAGAAGGTCCAAGCCGTGCACGCGGAGGGAACCGGGACGCTCTCCTCCTTCTTCTCCCACCTCTTTACTGTTGTGTAACAGCTACCATGGTCTAACACTTAAAGTTACTTTCCAATGCAATTACAAATAACCTGGAGAATACATACAGCGTTTGAACTCTAAAAGAAATAGGGTGCAAACGTCATGACCGCTCAGCTGAATTATTTTAACAATTGTCTTATGTGGTACAAATGTACAAGTAGGAGTTTTTATTATAGAGTTGAGGTTTGGTGACTCGACCGCTGCAGTTTTTTTTTTACTCTTGTTTACCGTCGCTGTTCATCTTGTTTATTTTCTCTAAAGGCTGCACGTAGTTTGCTGTCAAACTCTGCCATCTAGTGGTCGTGTATGTTAGTGGAACTTGGGATTTCTCTGCTACTCTCGCGATATTCGCCCTCTACGAGAACCCGACCAAAACAGGAAGTCCGGCATGGCTACCGTGTACGGTGGTGTTGAGGGGTGAGACTGAATAATAAACAAAATTTGGGGAAACAACAGACTTTTATTTTAAGTATTTTGCACTCTTTGTTAATAAAGAGAAGGATTTGTTACACACATTTTTACGTTTACGTTTTTGGTTGACACCTAAAGCTCGCTCGTCCCCGTGTCATGTGATATCCGGGTTTCCTCAATTTCTTCAGATAAATCTGAAGGTTCTAAAAGTGGAGTTCCCTTCTTAAAAATTGTCAGTGACTGAACGATTATTTTAATCTTTTTTTTCCGAAATCCCTACGTGCATTGTTGTGTTTTGAAGTGGCGGGACTCACTCCAAAGCTGTGTTGGTGGCGGCGGATGGACGCATCCTGGCGGAGACCGAGGGAGCGTCCACCAATCACTGGGTGAGCCGGCGACTTGGGAAGAGGAAAGTCATGAAAAAGACCAAAACCTTCAACTTATTATACCCGCACTTCATTTAGTCTACTTTTGATATCAGTTCTAAATATTTACTGGTATTAAAAGTATATCAGGATAATTCTTATGTCATTATTTGTCGACTCTATCGTGACAATATTGTTTCCTTTCATAACAGAGTTTAATGGTCATGAAAAAAAGCACATGGAATAACATGAATGTTTGCGTCTTTGTCCAGCTGGTTGGGGTGGACAGATGTCTTGAGGTGATCAATGACATGGTCCAGAGAGCCAAGGAGCAGGCGGGACTCAACCCCAGCGCTCCACTGGGCTCCCTGGTCAGTTTGCAACCATGTGGGACTTTTTAGGTAAAAACGGTTATTAAAAATGTTGTGTGTGTGTGTGTGTGTGTGTGTGTATACAGGGCATGTCGCTGAGTGGAGGGGAGCAGAAAGATGCTATTGATAAAATGATTGCTGTGATGAAGGAACGCTTCCCGACTCTCAGCCAAAGCTATTTAATCACCACCGACGCAATCGGTGCAGTGGCAACGGCCAGTGCCTGCGGTGAGGCGGTACAGTGTTGCCAGGATTTTTGTGCTGTATTCATGTTTTCCCGAGCTTGTGTAACAGGATCAACACTGACGTCTCTGCAGGAGGCGTCGTCTTGATCTCGGGGACCGGCTCCAACTGCAAGTTGGTAGAACCCCGACGGCTCGCAGGTCGGCTGTGGAGGTTGGGGTCACATGATGGGCGATGAAGGCTCAGGTAACCATGGCAACATTATATACTTAAAAAAAAAAAAAAACCCACATCGGCTCTCAAGACAGCCACCTGTCCCTCAGGTTTCTGGATCGCTCATTTGGCAGTGAAGACGGTGTTTGACGCCAAAGACAAACTGGTGGCTCCTCCCCATGACGTCACACATGTCCAAAAAGCCATGGAGGAATACTTCCAGGTCAGGACTCCTGGAAGTGTGCACACTTTCTTACGCAGCAGACGACGAACATGAGCTAAAAACGCCTGAATCCCAGGTGTCGGACCTGATGGGCATGCTACCACACCTCTACCGGGACTTCCAGAAGCCCCACTTTGCCGGTTTCTGCAAGAAGCTGGCCGAAGGTCGGTGCAGCGTCACCGTGCGGATGCGACGCATGCAGGTCAGGAGGAAGGTGACGCAACTGCAGGGTGTGTGTGTGTGTGTGTGTTTCAGGTGCTGAAGCAGGAGATGCTCTCTGCCAGTATGTCTTCGCTGAGGCTGGGAGGGTCTTGGCGAATCACATAAAAGCCATTTTACCTGCAGCACAGGAGGTAATTTGGAGACGCGATGGCCCTCGTTTCGTTTGACAGTCTTACGTAGCAATGAGCGCAGATGTGTGGTATGAAAAGACGCACGTGTGCTTCAGGAAAATTGTGTTTATGGCCAATCTCAGGACAAGTTTGCTTAAAAAACAGACTATATTTAATTAGGTGAAGCAAAACGCTTCTGTAAAACACAGATATATTTATTTTATTTTTGTGATATTCATTTATGTTTTAATTTGGACAGAATATGTGGCTGCCTGAGCATCATTTCCTTCATAAATGAGGGTGGGGGAGCTTTCTGTGCTGATGCCGTCTCTTGTTTTATCTGACAGGTTCTCCTGGGTCACGCTCTGGGCCTTCCCATCCTGTGTGTGGGTTCTGTGTGGAACAGCTGGGAGCTTCTGAAACCAGGTCAGTTTCCCTCAACTGTAACAAAAAATAGATCAAGGTCTCTTGCTTTAGTCAAAATTGCCCTTTTTGTTTCATTCCATCCAGGGTTCACTGAGGCCCTGAGCAATTTGGCATCCACTAACACTTTTAAAGGTCGTTTCAAGGGCTACAGGCTCATGTCTCTGCAGCAGTCTTCTGGACTTGGAGGCGCTTTTCTGGGGGCTCGGAATATAGGCGACACCATTCGTCTGGATTACACAGCAAACGTCAAAATATTTTATCAGCACATGTTTACCAGCTAAGTTTATCCTCTGCATCCTCCGGGCCGACTGAAGGGGAAGGCTTGGTTCATGAAATGCTGTGCAGCTGCACCGTCCAAGTCCCTGCACATCTTAATCATCACGTAGACTATTTAGGTTATAATGTACGACATAACAAATTCATGATTTTTTTAAGAAAAATGACTTTTGTCTTACAATATTACAAAAAAGTATATTAATTGCAACTATTTGCCTTTTTGATTGTCCTCTCCTGGTCATCTAACCTACAGACGCCAGGGGTCGCTGTTTGGCTGAAAATGGTCTACGTTTGACGCGCGTCCTAAAATCTCTTTTAAAATTGATAAATCACGAAAAATGTCACCATGGCAGGCAACAGGACTGCTGTTGACGTTACATTAAAACGGAATAGAATCATAAATGATCACTGAATAGCATTTACTTCCTTAGACGGTGGACAGGCTGGCCTAAAACGCTGCAGCAATATTTGGCTTTCATAGACGCTAATAATCAGAACGCAGTGGAGGTTATTTTGTCCATTCCAAAACTGCATGATGTTTAATTAGAGCCCACTTTGATTTTTTAATTTATTTTTGTTGTTTTTCTGCTAAGAGCATCACACACGAATAAATGTACCAAATCCATTAGCAACAAAGTAGGACACATTGACAACAATGAAGCTAATCAGCGGGATTGATGACCCCGCTGCGCCGCTACGCCGGGGCTTCTGCTGTCACACTCAGCCTCCGTCACCACCACGTCAGCGCCGATGAGCTCAGCCTCACCGCCGGGGAGGAGGGGTGAGGACGGAGGGGGGAGGGCGAGAGAGCCAGACGGCAAGCACAGAGAGAGAGAAAGAGAGAGAGAGAGACGAGATGGGTGTTGCCTCCTCTGACACACTCATGCATCACTGAGCAACAGCGGCAGGGCGGAGAGAGCATCCTTTTCCCTCGTCCTCTTCAGGAAAACACGACGACCTTCTCTTTTGAGTGAATTATTGAAGATCTCGCCAGGTTGTACATTATTCAACCGCAATCAGAGCCTGAGACGCTGCAGAGGAACGTGGAAGCGGTGTGAAAGAAGAAGGGTCCTTCAGCACCAGGGACAGCGACCATGGCTCCAATGGTGGAGGAGGGGTCTCAGCTCGGTGAGTCCCGGTCCCCTTTCCGCACGTTCCCACATCCAGCCCTTCTCAATCCTACGTTTGTTGTTGTTCTCGCGGAGCAGCGGTGTTCCTGGGCGGTTATTAGTGCGTATTTGGCTTTTTGTTTTCAGAAAATATACTGGAAATAGAGGCTCGTGAAAAAAAATAGGGAAAAATCAACAAATGTGTGGTTTTGCCCCCCAGACCTACGCATTTGCAGGCATTTGCATCCTCCATTTTGCACCTTTATGGCACCAAAAGTAGCCACCATGTTTGTTTTTGGCCGTATCCACTTCTGATTTCCTCACCATGGGATTTATAGACTGCAGATCAGGTAAAAGCAGGGAATCACCTGTTTGTTTTCCAGAGCAGCTCCCTGCTGTTGCCACATCCATCCAGCTGCTGCCCACCCCAACCAGGGCGTCAGCTTGCAATATTTACGAAGCTGCAAAATGGCGCAAACACGTTTTATTAGTATTATTATCATTGTTATTGTTATTATTCAATCTCAAACCGAAATATTCAGTTTTGGATTGAGCTTAGATACGATGCCGGTAGGTTACGGTTACAGGCCACAGTGATCAGAAGCAGCAGCAAACAGCTGGAACAATCCTAAAATGTCCCCTCAGCATGGCACAAGGATCCAAATGGTACAGGAAACTTAAAAATAGAGTCAAAAATAAGTCTGTTGCTTAAAATAAACAAATACATCCTTCTGAGCATGATGAATATGCACAAGAAATGTGCATTTGTACGTTGATGCTAAAATATATGTCGAGATATCAAAAATATTGTTGCGTCTCCCCGTCCCTCCCCCGTCTTTCTCTCTCTCTTTGTGTGCTTTTCCACTGGTCCACCCTCCTAACTGCAGGAAATCGTTTTCTCCATCGAAGCAGGCTTATGAAATTCTAGCTGCGTGCTTGATGAGGGGTGGGGGTGATGGTGTCAGCTGAATCATTTAGCAGAAACGCATCCCCGTCATTCAGGCCTAATGAGATGAGATAATGGCCCCGCTAAACAGTCCTGGCTCAGATTTTTAGCTCGTTTTTAGAAATGGATGCATCAACGTTACAGAAAAACACTCAAAGTTGCCTTATTTTTGCTTAGTCATGTTAGCCCAGAGGTAGGCAAACTGAGGCCCGGGGGCCACACGTGGCCCGATGAACTATGTAATCCGGCCCATAGAGCCTTCACAATAGTTTCTTAAAAAAAAACCACCTAGCCGGCCAATTCAGCAGGACCTAAAACCCAACGTGGCTCCTCAGGCAAAGTAATTGCCCACCCCTGCGTTAGCCGGGGGCCCGTTGCCATGTCTTCTTTCAGTTAATCTCCCCAGGGCAGAGAGAATAAAAAAGAGGGAGAGAAAAGGAAGTCAGACAAAGTGGCGCCTGAAAGCAACAGCGGTTTTACTTTGTGTAGGTTGCTTCGGTTTGTCGTCTCTGTGAAAAACGCTGAGTCGTTACATCCGTCCCGTTTCTGCGTCCTCCTCCTCCTCCGCAGTGGCGGTTCCGGTGGGGGTGGCGGTGGTGAGCGTCTTCGGCCTGGTCTTCACCGCGTCCGCCTTCGCCTGGATCTGCTGCCAGCGCAAAAGCACCAAGTCCCAGAAGACGCCGCCCTACAAGTTCGTCCACATGCTCAAAGGGGTGGACATCTACCCGGAGAGCCTCAGCGGCAAGAAGACCTTCGCCGCCGCCGCGGGCGACGCCGGCAAAACGGACATTAACGGAAACTGCCACACCGCGTCGCTGATGAGCACGGCCGGCGGCGACGCCAGGCCGGCTCTCCAACTGGATCTGGAAAAACGGGACCTGAACGGAAATTTCACCACCAAACCGTTCCACCACCACCACCACCAGCCGCAGGCGGTGCGGAGCTCCCCGGACCTGGAGCTGCCCTCCCCCCAGGCGGGCTTCACTCAGCCCAGAGCGGCGGACCGCCCTGACCTCCCGTCGCCGTCCAGCAGCTTCTCCAGCCAGGCCCCCACTCCAGCCGTGGACAAGCCCCCGACGGAGGAGAAGGAGGGCGGAGTGGGAACCCTCCACTTCTCCCTGGAGTACCAGCCAGAGAGGAAGGCCTTCATCGTCCACATCAAGGTTAGCTTTTAAATTAGCATGTTGTTTGGACTATAAGTCACTCACGTATACGTATACGTCGCATCAGTCAAAAAATGCATCATATCAAATTGCACCTTGTATGTTTTACAGGAAGCCAACGGCCTGGCCCCGACTGACGAGCAGTCCCTGACCTCGGACCCTTACATCAAGCTGACCCTGCTGCCCGAGAAGAAGCACCGCGTGAAGACCAGGGTCCTGAGGAAGACCCTGGACCCGGCCTTCGACGAGACCTTCAGCTTCTACGGGCTCCCGCTGGCCCGCGTGTCCGAGCTGGCCCTCCACTTCATGGTGCTGAGTTTCGACCGGTTCTCCCGCGACGAGGTCATCGGAGAGACCCTGGTGCCGCTGTCCGGTATCGACCTATCGGAGGGACGAGTCCTGATGAGTCGGGAGATCATCAAGAAGAAGGTAGATTCCACTAGAAAGCCGATTTCTGTTCCAGGTTTATTCCAAATCCCACTTTCTTATCTTTGAATATCCTATAAAGGTGTAGTTTAGCTGCTGCGCTATCTAGCACGTAGCATTATGGACATGTGGGCTGTCCTTTCAGATGCCCGAGGCTTGTATTTCCTGATCAAATGAAGCATGTTCCTCATAAAAGGGGTGGTAGCTAATATCCCGGACTCCTCAGGGCTGGGAGGCATCAGCCGCATGGACCTCCTGCATCCGTTTGTAATTCAGGAAGTGGCTTTGGATGGGTGACCTAGTTGTGCCGGTACAGAAGCCTTACGCTCACCGCTGTGGGGGTGTTCATCCGCCCTTCCCGAGACGCCGTGAGCTATTTGTAACATCTGTGAAGATCTCCGGGGTGATATCAGAATTCAGGGGAGCCTTGGCCAACGCCACGCCTCCGAGAAATCAAAGAAAAGAGCGTTTCATCATCAAAGAGCGCGTAATACTGCCAGCTTTCCCTCTTTAGCTTGACGTTGTGTATATATATATATATATATTTTTTTTTTTTCCTTTTTAACACTCCTCTCGCTGGAACCCCGGAGACAGATCAGTCACCGCTCTGATGTCAGGAGGAGCCAGAACCTTGTTTTTGCAATCTGTTCCAACTCACACGCATCAGATCTTCTAGCCCGTCGCCATGGTTACTGTGGTTTGAACTCGTTTGTCCCTGTAGCCGTGGCGACCGCGCACGCCGACATCCCGTTAGGTGTGATCGCATCCCCGCCTCCCCCCCTCCCAGGGGTGTCTGTGCCACAGATTGTAGAACAGTAACACGCTGACACTCGTCCTCCGCTGGCTTCTTCTCTCTGCAGAAGTCTTCGGGGCGCGGCGAGCTGCTCCTCTCCCTCTGTTATCAGTCCACCACCAACGCTCTGACCGTGGTGGTCCTCAAAGCTCGCAACCTGCCCAAGACCGACAACAACGGACCCACAGGTACTCACGCAGGGAAACTGCACCCCACCGTGAGCTAACTAGCTAGTTTATAGTCTAACAGCAGAGGTGGGCAAACTAAGGCCTGGGGGCCACAGGTGGACCGGTGGACTAGTTAATCTGGCCCGTGAGCCGGATTTTTCATTGGTTTTTTTGTGAATTGATGTTTACCTGATCTAAATTTGCCTTCAGGAAGAATAATTGCTTTGGAGTAAAAGTGTGTTTTTCCTCCGCAGATCCGTACGTCAAGGTCAACATGTACCAGGGGAAGAAGCGCGTGTGCAAGAAGAAGACCCACATGAAGAAGTGCTCCCCCAACCCGGTCTTCAACGAGCTCTTTGTCTTCGACCTGCCCTCCGACGAGGGTCTGAGAGACACCAGCGTGGAGCTCCTGCTGATGGACTCCGCCTCGGGCACCGCCCGCTGCCCCAGCCCCGTCCTGGGACGCCTGGTGCTGGGCACCTCGTCCACGGGCACTCCCGGCGAGCACTGGAGGGAGATCTGCGACCACCCGCGGCGCCAGATCGCAAAGTGGCACGGCCTGTCTGAGGATTAGAGCGGTGTGGGGGTGGGGGGAGGATGGGTGGGTGGGGCTGGGGGGATCCAATCCTCATTGGACGTTCAGCCGGGGGAATGTTTTCAATTGGTGTCCAGTCATCCAATCAATCAGGCGGGTGGGGTGGGGGGTCACCAGAGGGGGGCGGAGCACAAAAACAGGGGACCCAAAAGACTTCAACCAATCCCAAAGACCGTCAGAATCGCCGGGGGCGACGCGCCGCAGCGTCGTCTCCATGGCAACAGCAGTCCCGGCAACCGTGTACAGCGCAGAATGTCTTCAGTGTCGCAGTTTCTCTCCTCGTTCCCTCTGCTTCTTCCTTTCTCTCTCTCCCTCCTTCTCTCCGCAGCTCGGCTTCTATAAATAGCCCCCTCCTCCGTCACACGGGAAGCGAGTGAAGCGCCGCTGTAAAAAAATGTGCGTTCTGGGAGTTCGTTGCCAAGGGCGACCGTCCCTTCTTTGGGTTTTGTACTCGGATAGTTGCGTCGTTTCCTGTGTTTTTGTAACTATCGGTGGTCTTTCATACGTCGTTCCTGAGGTGGCAGACGGCCCTAAATCAGGCGGGAAGGCGGGGACGGTCACCAGCATGTGTGTGTGTGTGTGTTGGACAGGAGCGCGTGACCGCCCCCTAGAGGTGTTTTCGTCCCCCTTTAACTGTGAGCACAACGACGGCAGAACTTTGGCTGTATGTAACTTCCTTCCAACAAACATGGCAGATCTGAGCAGAAAAAACCCAGAGTCTGGAGTCTTTCTTTCACCCGCGGGCGGAGGACAAACGGACGATGTTGGATGATGTCACACGGGATGGCTCAGTGCCCCGAGATGAGGTCATCCAGCCTGAATATGAGTGGTTCTGGTCTGGGAGGAGGAGGAGGAAAAGCTGCCTCAGCATGTTTATCTGCTTGAAACACAGCTAAAACCTTTAGATCGGCGCCGGGAAAACTGGGAATCGTCGAAACAGTCATTGAATCCCAGGTGGAGGAATGTGGGCAGAGCATGGTGGAGATCCCAGAATAGAACCCCGTGTGTGCACCAGAGGCTCGTATTACTGAGAAATGTTGGTGGCATCGAGATATCCTTGGATTCGCAAGGGAAGGGCCTTTAATCGGAAGTTAGTTCGGTTGGGTCACATTTTTATGCCGGTATTTGATGTGCAACGGGACGCGACAAGAAATCTACTAAATCAGACACGGACCATGTAAAAAGACCACATTTCTGTGCTTTCACCGCCACCAGGGCTGCATCTTTGGATCTAATTCTGACTCTGTGTGTGTGTGTGTGTGTGTGTGTGTGTGTGTGTCCTGAGTCCCTCAGGAGGTAATTAAATGCTGCCTTCAGTGACCCGGTCCCCTGCACGCGTCCTGATGTCTGTTACATGTCTGCATGTCAACACTGCCGCTGCTGCATTGAGGAGCCGGTTGCTAAGCAACCAGCAAAGACGCACCCGCGTGCGCGGAGAAATGAAGAGTCGCCGCCAGGCAGGTGTGGATGAGAGGGTAAACGGATGACAAGCGGCTCAGGGCGGCCCAGGCGAAGCTGAAATACTGGGATGGAACAGGCCGTTCCTGACCCCCCCCCGGCTCCCACCAGGCCGAATCCTGGAAGCTGACATCAGCACACGCAGGAAGAAAGGACAAAGATGGAGCAGGAGGAGGCGGACGCGGGTGTGGTCAAGGAAAAGGGGTGACGGCGTCCTTACACAGGACCTCTGAACGCATCCTGAGATGCGTTCAGGGACCTTCAAACGTCACCACTGCAGACTGGATAACAAGGAAGAGGCCATGTTTGGCTCTGCTTCATCAGATTTAATTAGTTCTCCTCGGAGGCCAATCCAGTCCTTTTCATTTATCCCCCCTGCTTCTGAAAAAGCGCGCAGCGATGCTCCTGGCCGACCGGCACCGATGTCTTCCGTCTGGGCTGCAGACGGGGAGAACGCTCCTCCATCCATCTGTCTGCGCTGCAAAGAAAATATACCCGCAAAGCACTGTGGGAGAGCCGGGGTGAGTCATTCAGAGACCGTTAAACTAGATTTACAGAGACCTCTGCAAACACACACACACACACACACACACACACACAGTGAGCATGCTGCTTTTCTGCACTTTTCTGCTTTTCTGCCCTGTTTGAATCAGCAACCCCCACCGAGGCTGCGCGGGCGGTAACCAGAAAACACACGTCGCTTCTTCTGTGGATGAGCGGACTCAGAGGAACGGCTCAGTCTGGTTTGAAGCCGTTGCAGGAGTGGAAGAGGTCACCGAGTCAACCCTGGTCTGGTGGGGTCAGGGGGAGTGTTACACACGCAGTGTTGGTTAAGTTTAGTTAGCCAAAAAAGGAAAAAATAAAAACCCCACACTAACTCGAGTTAGCTCAGGAAACCACCAAAGAGAGGCTGAAACATGTTCTCTGACCTCTTCAGTCGGGATCGCAGCGCTGGGCTCGATGTCGGGGCGACACCAACCGTGGCCGCTAGAGGGCGGCGAAGAGTCGCTTCGCCTCTGTTTAATTCTCCTTTTTAACGGACTTTTAGCAGCTCAAGGCAAAACATGAAGGGAGAAGAAGGGCTAATGATTATTGTGTGTGTCGGTGTCAGCTCCACACACACGCGTGGGCTGATGGGCTCCGAGTGATCTCCTGTCGTCTTGGCTGCTGTCTAATTGCCGGCTCATCGCGTCACCATATTGATTACTTGTCAGCCACATTTAAATCTTTGCTCTGCGATGTCAGAGTTTTAACGGGCACAGTGTTTCCCCAACTGGCAGTTTAATTTGTTAGGAACTAGAAGCAACTAGATATTTGTTGCCCGAAACACTAAAAAGAAGGTTAAACTGCAATGGAAATACTGCACCGCCTAGCGGAAGATCTGGTAACTGCACATCAAACTCGCGGGAGTGGGCCGTCGTTAACGTGCAAAAACTCTGTAACCTCAACAGCATGAGATGAATTTGAAAAAACAAACATAAAAAACTCGCACCATCAACCGCACCGGCACATAATCGGGTGTTAAAGCGCCTGGTTACCGGTCCGGACCGACTGGCTTTCGTGTTCAATGGCGCCTCAGACGTAGAACACTGCCCCCTGGGGGCCATCACACGTGACCCGTTGTATTTGTAGGTTATTTCTATTGTTTTTCCACATCGGGATGAAGGGCGAGCGCGGACGCAGGCCCCCACTACCAGAAATTGTGCGGTCGAGATTCCCACTTTAGGAGAATTCGCAAAGGTCAACGAGGCCCAAGTGCCATGGCCAGGTCTCACTCTGGGCGAACCACCTTCCTGATCATGGTGTCACCTCCACCAGGTAAGTATGACTCAATGACGCCGCGGGGCGGCACCAGATCAATCTGCATGTGAACCTCGCTGACGGTGCCAACTGGAAAAGACGCCGTTGTTGATGTCCGTGGATGGAAATCCAAGTGTAGAACAGGCGACATTAACAAAAGTCACTTACGATCACTTTTACAGTTAGATATTACCCGATGAGTGTGCAATTAAATTCCCGTTGTATCATGGGAAATTTAACAACGTTTCCCATCATACCACGTGGTCACTAAACTTCCGTACGTTTTGGTTTTGGTTGTTTATGATGCCTAGGTGAGTTTTACCCTTGCTGGGTTGCACCTTTGCGCTCAAAACACAGAATATAAAAGTAAAATGAGTGGAAAATCCAAACTTAAAAAAAAAAAATCCTATCTCCAATTAATAATCACGCACTGACTCGGTCAGCTATTTAGAATCGAGGCGATCAGGGCTTTCCCCGCCCCCTCGTTGCCATGGTGAATCGCGTTATCTGCGCTCCATTAACAGGACTTCTCGGGTCCGCGTGCGCAGCCTCAACTGCTAATTCAATCAAGGCGAGTTTTCTCAATCTGCTGATTAAATCCAGCTTTTACGCCTTTACTCGCACCTAGAACGGACGAGTTTGAGGTCTTAGAGGTCGCGACCCGCTCCGAGTTAGCCAGACCTGCTCCTGGAACGGAGCCTCGACCTGAAGTCCGTGAAAATCCAGGTGAGTCTCTTGAAGTCCCGGTGCTGCCATCAGTGCGCCCCACTGCCCAGATTCAGAGGAAACCGAGAGATTTAACAGCTTAAGAGTGTCTTTTCCTGCCTTTTTCTCACACATTTGTTGTCTTCGAGGTGTTTGGTGTTGATGAAAGGATTTATTCGTTTGTTGTTGGGATTAATTTACCTGTTACTCAGGTGTGTTGTCAGTGTTGACACTAACTGTTTACAGAATAATGGTGCAGATTGCTGTGTGTGTGTACAGTTTACTGTGATGTTCCAAATGCTCTTTGCTCCAACTCAGTAGAGAAAAACAAAGCAAACAGCCCCTTTCCTTGTTGCATTGACGCTTGAGAGTGAATTTGGCCTTTTGTAGTTGAGGAATAATGACCAGAAAGTAGTGAATGTTGCTGTTAAAGGCTCCTGAGGGCCCAGGTCGAGGCTGGTCTGCTGCCGTCCCCTAACAAAGGTGGAGGACAGGCCTCCGTCAGGGTTGTCATTCCAGGAGTTGGAGTTTTTCCTGTATTTTCTGCTCTAACTGAGCAGAAATGACTGACTGATTTGTTTGTTTTGTGTTGAATGACTTCAGATGGGGATAGTCTTTGCCACGAGCGCACAGTTTGTGGCTGTCCAGCACTTTTGGAGGTTGTCCTCCAGCACGTGTCTCTCTCGCTCCTTTGTGGCTGTTCTCCACAGCTTTCCAGCTCTGACGCCCACAGAGGGAGGTGGGAATTCGCTCCTGCGTCACACGAAAAATATGAGGGAAAAAAACGAGATGCACTGAAAGAAAAAAGTGAAAATGTTGGGAAAAAATTCAAAGCAAAGTTGGAAGCAAGGTCAAAAACCTAATGTGGAGACTAAAGTTGACCTTGACTAGAACAACCAGGTCATGTGACGTCTTCCACAAGATGCCGTCCTTGGCTTTGGGATGTGTTTGTGAGCCCAGGGAGAAAGTATTCCGTTGTTACGAAAGCTGAGTCGGCGTTTGACCAGTTGATCACATGGGCTTTTTGTTAATAGTCGCAAAAGATTACCTTTGTTTTCCAGGAACCTCCTACCAGGCAGGCAGGGAGGGAGGGCAGGAAAACACCGGCCACGCTGGAGCAGCAGACCCAGACGGTCTCCGGTCTCAGTGGAGGACCGTCTGGGTCTGCTGCTCCACCTCCTGGACACCTCCTGGTCCCTCCACCCCCAGGAGGAGGGACCAGGTAGCTGCTGGGACATGAGAGCTCCTCCCTGGATCGGCCGGCAGACCAAAGGATGAAGTGTGGCACCTGCGGTAAGTGGAACCCTTCCAAAATGGCAGTTTAGACTCCGCTCAGACTCAGATCCTTGCAGGCGTTCCTTGCTTTTGCAGCAGGTGACAGCAGCCCGGCGTCGGAGCCTAAAGGTTAGCGCGGGAAAACCGCCCTTGCCTTTCTTGACGCCGTAGAGCTCGGTCTAGTTTAGGGAACGGAACGAAGTGACCCAGGACTGTCTCACATGCGCGCTGCAGGAATGAGGCTGGAGCAGGTAGCAGAAGCGGAGGAACCCAGCAGGAGTCCGCTCGGTTCCTGTCGGTGCGTGTGGAACAGCCTGTTCCTCTGTGTGGGTGACATGAGTCACCTGGATAAATACATGCAAGGTATGCAGAAAGTCCCGACGAACCCGCTTTATTTCCTTTAGACGCTCGTTCAGCCTTTTTTTGTGTCGCCAGGCAAGTGGTTTGTGCTGCAGCTGGCGGTGTGGGGGCTCAGAGGGGTGACTGGTGTGATTCTAGCCAACAACCCGCTGAGCGGCGTCCTCATCCTGGCCTCGCTGTGCTGGGCCTCCCCCTGGCAGGCCCTGCTCGGGACGCTGGGGGCGTTCGTGTCCACGCTAGCGGCCGTTATCACGGGCCAAGACAGGTGAGACCACGTGGATCTACAACGCCTGGCTCAGGATTGCCACGCACTTGTGTCGGGAACCTTAAATGCGATATAACATGTGGTTTTTGTTCCAATGTTGTGGTTGACAGACGGGCCTGTGGGCCTTTGAAAGTGAAGTTTGCACAGGGATTAGCTCAGCATTCTCAAACAGAGAACACATGACAGTGAAAATGTGAGTCTTTCCAATCTGTGTGTGTGTGTGTGTGTGTGTGCGCGCAGAGCAGGATGTGGCAAATGGGGCTCACGGCATGAACGGCGTGCTGGTGGCTCTGCTGATGGGCGTGTTCAGCTCCGCCGGTGACTGGTACTGGTGGCTGCTGCTGCCCGTCGGCGGTGGGCTCCGTGACATGGTAGGCCACCACGTTTCACACACCTTTACACACCTGTAAAATGCACCACTGCGTGCTGCACACCTACTCTGCACCACTGCTAGCCGGCTAGCTAGCTGTCTGGTTAGAAACGGCCAGCCTAGCGACCCTCTCCTGACCTTTCACCTCCTCTCCAGCGTCTTCCTCTACAGCGCTCTCTCATCCCTTCTGGGCAGCTGCGGTGTGCCGGCGTCCGTCTTCCCCTTCAACGTGGTCACCGTCCTCTACCTGCTGTGCACGGGCCCCCACAACCCCTACCTGCCCCACCACAGAGTCTCGCCGCCCTGGGAGCCGGAGCCGAACGGCACCGAGCTTGCTGCTCTGGAGGTTAGGCTGGGAGAGGGCTGGAAGCAGCGCGAGCCGTTCCTTTCCTGTTGAAAGTCAAAGATGCAGCCTGTGCGGAGAGATCGATGCCGTCGGTGTCTTTGTGCAGGCTGATTCCAGAGTCAGCCGTCTGACTGGGAGAAAAGCAGCCCTCTGCCTCAGCCGCTACTTAGCAACAGTCACCGATGGAGCTCCTGCTTGGGATCGTTGACACTAAATCGGTCATTTTGGGCCAAGCTGGAGCCCAAACTGCGTTTTTCCTCCTTTCTCGTGTCTCTCTCGCCCATTTTCACCCCCCCGTTGCGCCGTGGAGCTCCGGTTTGCTCCCCGTCTCCCCGTTTAACGGCGTTCCTCTCCTTCGGTGAAACGGAGCCGCCTGTCTTCTCCTCCGGCTCTGGTTTTGACGTCCTCGTGCTCTCCCTCCATCCCTCCTTCACTCTTATCTCGTTTCCGCGGTGACGTGGGTCCTATTTATATTTCATGTCTTCAGCCTTCACTCGTGGCTGCAAAACCGCAGCGGCAGCAGTCTCTTTAACACCCCCAACACACACACACACACACACACACACACACACACAAACTCAACAAAGGGCAGCCAGTTGCTATTAACACTCGTAAATATTAGAGATAGTGACGGCGTGCCCTTCGCGTTGCCACGGCAACCCGTCCCTAGCGCGCGTTGTGTCTGAGCGTTGTCCTCTTTTTTCCCTCTTTCTTCCAGGTGACTCAAGGCGTCCTTCTGGGGGTGGGGCAGATCTTCGCCTGCGAGGCTCTGGGGCCCTCCCTCCTCATCCTCGGGGCCGTGGTGCTGTACTCTCCTCTCCTCGCCTTCCACGCTCTGCTGGGATCTGCCATCGGAACGCTGGCCGGTGCGTTGACGGGGCCACACCTTGAACCTTGTCGGCGGTGACCCGTCTTGCTGTTGCTCATCAGGCTCTTTCCAGGTGGACAAAGATTCCTGTTTGTCTGTGGTTCAGAGGTCGGATCGGTCCTGGTGTTTTCAAAGCACAGAAAGCAGCTGTTCCTGTAGGTTCCGCCTCGGGAACAGGAAATCCGCCTGTTCTTCAGCCCTGGAGGGTTAGAATCTGATGAACCTGCCTTACGGGGACCGTCCGCACCAATAACCAGTCCTTCAGACCAGAGGAGACACCTTGGGTTAGAAAGGCCCTTGCAACCCAAGTGTGGATGAATGGATGGATGGATGGATGGATGGATAAAAAGCAAAACAAAGAGGTTTCCTCCATTCAGGAGTGGGGCTCTACCGCCACCAAGCGGACACTCCTAGAACAGCAACTTTAGAAATCAAGCATTTGATGTACTTTATGCTAAGTGTGTGTGTGCGTGTGCGTGTGTGTGTGCGTGTGCGTGCAGGTCTATCTGTGGCGGTGCACCATGACTTCCTGTACTCTGGCCTGTCGGGGTTCAACGCGGCGCTGGGCTGCATGGCCGTTGGTGGCCTGTTCTTCACCTTCAGCTGGACCACACATCTCTACGCCGTCGCCAACGGTAACACATGACACACTCACACTCAGCCTGAACGTGGAGTTCATTTAATGAGGAATGTACTGATCGTTGTGTTGAGTAAGTAAACCAAAGTACACATCAAAATAGGCTGAAAGATCCCAAATTATACCAAAACTTCTTTTAACTATCAATGAATTGTGACAGTTTATTAGGACACTATGATGGATTATGATTTAGTAATCATTAAAACACATATGTCATAACTAGATGATAGCACAACAATGTGTGTATTTGCATTTGGCAATGCAAGTTTGTGTTGAGGCCAGTTGAAAGCAGCCTGTTAGAGCAGAACCTTAGAATGTTTTCACCCTAAATAAGTTGTCAGAAAATCGACCGTGCGCTTACGCCATTTGACCGCGTGGGGGCGCTGTTAACACAAGATCCTGTTAAATGAACCTTTTCAGTCAGTGTTTTCAATATTTCAATCTTTCAATCTTTTTTAATATTTGGGCTCAGCCAAACTGTTCAGGTGTCCCGCAGGAGCACTCGTTGAGCCTAATTTCTCCTTCTGTGCCAGCAGCCTTCCTTTCTGCCTATGCTGACATCGCTTTCAGCAATCTTTTGGGCTCTGTAAGTCCGCACATTTTTGTATTTTCAGTTTAAAACCCAGTCCATATGAAAACCATTTGAGCTACGTGTAAGCAGCCATTTACTCTCTCCTGGTCCTGTCTTCTTCGTTGCCTCTAGTTTGGTCTCCCGGCTCTCAGCTGGGCGGCAACTCTCACGACCACACTGCTGCTGCTGCTGACCGGCAACTTGGCAAAGTATCGCATCCCTGCTCAACAAGTCATGTCGCCTGAGCACAACCTGCGACGCCGTCGCCAGTGTGACACCGAGGAAGCGCTGGGAGGCGTAAACACGGTGATGTGAGGCTCACCGGAGGCCCCGTCAGCTCCTCTGAGGTAGAAACCAACTTTGTCAGATATGCTCAGATGGAAGAGGGAAAATCACCGTTTTTTTTCAAATGTATTTTTTAATTGGACTAAAATTAACATCTGTAAAAGGACAATTCAATTGTTTGTATTAGTAAAAACAGGTTATTTAATTTCTCAGCTCTGTTTTCTTGTCCTCGTCTATCTGCATAGACATCGTTACCAGCGTGACAGGAAGGGTGGAAACACAACGTATCTGTGCAGACAGACACCATTCAGGCCAGGAAGTCCAAAGGCCACAGTGTTAGGACTATTATTACCTTCCCTACATTGGAATCGTGGTATTTTTTTCCCGCAGTGCTTCATGTAAACGATGTGCACATGTTTTATGCCACATAGGTGAGCATTTCTACCCCTCCCCAGTCCAAATGCAACAAAAAAGTGTTTCTTTTGTTCCGTTCTGTCACGACTACAACTTACTGGTTACATCATGCATTTT
>CAAE01007044.1:9576-20132 GCA_000180735.1 Tetraodon nigroviridis | reverse complement strand
AGAGAGAGAGAGATAGATAGAGTTTGATAGTTTTAGAGAGTTTTAGATTTAGAGATAGATTTATTTTGTGTTAGAGTTTGACAGTGGTCTTCTTACACACAGAGACAGAGGGAGGGAGAGGGAGTGGTGGCACAGATGTGTGTGAGATGATAGATTTCTCAGCAGCAGCTGTCTCCTCTCTCGTCTCCTCTCTCTTCTCCTCTCTCGTCTCCTCTCTCGCCTCCTCTCTCGTCTCCTCTCTCGTCTCCTCTCTCGTCTCCTCTCTCGTCTCCTCTCTCGCCTCCTCTCTCGTCTCCTCTCTCGCCTCCTCTCTCGTCTCCTCTCTCGTCTCCTCTCTCGTCTCCTCTCTCGTCTCCTCTCTCGCCTCCTCTCTCGTCTCCTCTCTCGTCTCCTCTCTCTTGTCCTTTGACTTTAGTCTTGTGTCTCTGCATCAAGAATGTCTGCAGATACCTTCATTTAATAGATGTTTTGGTGGATCATGTGATCTACACGTATGAAAGAATGCAGATGAAAACAGTGCCAATACTTTAATGTGTACTTGAGAGCAGGAATTTAGGTAAATAGGATGTCAAATGTGGGCCGTAATAATCGAGATAATTTGGGTTTTTTAATGCAGCATCCCGTAGGAACGCATTTCTACCACAAGGTGGCGTAAAACTCCACAGTAAGAACCAGCGACTTTAATAAAATAATGAATTTAGAAGCTTTTGCGATTGATTAAGGAGACTTATATCCACCTAAACTACACTACATACACTGTTTTCCTGTTATTAATCCAGGATCAACATCAGGAACTGTAAGTTTAACAAGATAAAAACACGAGTAAAATACGGAAGTTCGGTCCAGGAGAAGAACTCGGCTCCGCCAATCACTGACCTTTACCCTCCGAAGGGCGTGGTCACAGCGCCAACAGCGTCCCGGCTACCGAAGTTAAAGGAGCACAGTTGACCCAAACGTTCGCATCTTGAAGTTTTATGTTCTGCCTTTATTGTTTTGCACAGACATTTTTGACGAAAACGCTGCCAAAGCTGTTTGACAGCGAAGGCGGAAGCGCGGGAGCCACGCCCCCTCAGCCCGCTACTTCAGCCCGGGAGCGGGACCCGCGCGCCCTCCCCGCCTCCGCACTCCCAACATGGCCGCCACAGACGAACTCTCGTCCAAGCTCAGCCACCGGCTTCAGATCGAGGAAGGAACCGCGGAGGCCGTGGCCGTGGACGTCGCCCGGCCGCAGGACGGCGCCGACGGGAAGGCGAGCAGCGCGGACGCGGAGCTGTCGGCGCTGCTGACGCGGAGAGAAGCGCTGAACCAGGGCCAGGAGCTGCCGCGGAGCTCCGCCAAGGTCTGCAACCCCTACACCGAGTTCAAGGAGTTCTCCCGGAGCCAGATCAAGGACATGGAGCGCATGTTCAAGACGTGAGTGGGCTCTCCTCCGCCCTCCTTTACCACAGACAGGAAAGCGCATGCTGCGGTCCGGAGATCTGGACCGGTTGGTTCTGCCTCCAGCAGCAGCGCTGTTTCGGTTCCGTCTGACGGACACCTTCAGGAACTCAAGCTGTCGAGAACGGCCACAAAGGCCTTCGCCTGCTCTGTCCCAGTGGAAGGTGACCTTTGCCCTGTCCCAGCAGAACCGGTCCGTGGCTGGAATGGTCCTGAAGGTTCTGCCTGAGTCTTGGTCACGCCTTTGAGGCAGAATCAGGAAGTTGCTGCCTGACTGTTTTAGGCCTGTTGACCCAGGCTGTGACTGGCTGCTGACGGGTCCCTGAGTCAGGCTGAGTTAGCGTTTAGCTGCCTGGCTTCCTCTCCGATCGGCACTTCTCTGTTATTAAAAAGGGGAACGCTGCTGCTGATATCGCACGTCTGCTGCTAACAGGTTCACCTTTCTAGCTGACCGTTTGCAGGCATCCAGGACTCTGTCTCAGCACAGCCTGGTTTTAGGTGAAGTTCAGGTTGTGGTGTGGAGAGAAAAAAGTTCCTTCGGAGGTTGAAGAATTTCAGCGTCAGCCACATTCTTCTGCCTTGTTTAGGCCTGTCCAGGTGTGAAAGACCTGCCTTTACCTGTTCTCCCTGGAAAGAACCCGGAAAAGGGGGAGCAGACCTGCAGGCTAACCAGTAACACCTGACTGTTTGAAGGTACGACCTGGAAAAGGACAACTACATCGATATGATGGAGCTGAAGCTGATGATGGAGAAGCTGGGAGCACCACAGACCCACCTGGGCTTGAAGAACATGATGAAAGAGGTGGATGAGGACCTGGACTCCAGGCTGAGCTTCAGAGAGGTGAGCTGCTGGGAGCGCCGTTAGTCCGGTCTGGACGAGCGGCTGACCCGCTGCTGTGCTCTCTGACCTGCGTCTGCTGGTGCTCCTCCTCAGTTCCTGCTGATCTTCAGGAAGGCGGCGGCGGGAGAGCTAGCCGAGGACAGCGGTCTGAGCGCGCTAGCTCGTCTCTCTGAAATCGACGTGTCCAGCGAGGGAGTCAAAGGAGCCAAGAGCTTCTTTGAAGCCAAAGTACGTCGGTGCTCCGCAGCGGTTGTCCAGCGGCAGAGCCTGACCGTTGACCAGCGTCTCTTTGCTCAGGTCCACGCCGTGAACGCATCCAACCGCTTCGAGGAGGAGATCCGTCAGGAGCAGGAGCAGAGGAAGAAGGAGGCCGAGGAGCAGAAGAAGAGGCGCGCCGCCTTCAAAGAGAAGCAGTCGGCCTTCGAGTGACGCCTGGCTGCTGCGGCTGGCTTCCGCGAGGCCACTGAGCAGCACAGCTGCCCCATCCTAGCCTCTCCACCTTCACCACCTTCACCACAGCCCCCCGGGAGGAGGCGGAGAGCAGGAGGCGTTCGCCAGCGCCTCCTAACTCGCCTCTGCCCTCTAGTGCTCCGGTGGTGTCGTTGCAGGTGAGGCCACTAGCTGACGCTGTTTTAAAGGGGCTCGGTGCCATCGTGCACCTTTAATCTGCCTTTTCCTGCTCGTGTGCCACCACCTGACCGAGGACACGCCCACTCAGCCACCCGTCACTATGGGGACACTTTAACTTGCTTAATCTCATTTTTCTTGACCTGATGGAGACATTTCGTACGTTCCGATGTCATTTTTGATGGGTGATAAATCCCGTTTTTTATCCCAGAGGTAAAATCCTCAGTTCTTCATTCCAGGTGCAGCTATGGACCAGACCAAAGCAAACGAGCTACCAGATTGTATTTTGTTGTCTTTTTTACCGTTTTCCCTGCTGCAGAGCGGCGTTACAGGTGACCTTTTATTTACTTCAAGCAGGACTCGTATCTGAGGCTCAAGAGAGAACATGGCTGACAAACGCAGCATGGAACTAGAGCTTCCTGCCGAGTAGTTCTAGACAAATGGACCACTTCCTGAGCGCCGCGTCCAGTTCAGCCCGAAGTGAAACAGCAAAGTCATTTTACTAACGACCGACAGAGGCCCCAGTGAACCAACCATAACCAGTAAACCAACCAGTGAACCAACCGTAACCAGTAAACCAACCGTAACCAGTAAACCAACCAGTGAACCAAACGTAACCAGTAAACCAACCGTAACCAGTAAACCAACCATAACCAGTAAACCAACCAGTGAACCGACCAGTAAACCAACCGTAACCAGTAAACCAACCATAACCAGTAAACCAACCAGTGAACCAACCGTAACCAGTAAACCAACCGTAACCAGTAAACCAACCAGTGAACCAACCGTAACCAGTAAACCAACCGTAACCAGTAAACCAACCATAACCAGTGAACCAACCAGTGAACCGACCAGTAAACCAACCGTAACCAGTGAACCAACCATAACCAGTAAACCAACCAGTGAACCGACCAGTAAACCAACCGTAACCAGTGAACCGACCAGTGAACCAACCATAACCAGTAAACCAACCAGTGAACCAACCGTAACCAGTAAACCAACCAGTGAACCAACCGTAACCAGTAAACCAACCATAACCAGTAAACCAACCAGTAAACCGACCGTAACCAGCGAACCAACCAGTAAACCAACCGTAACCAGCGAACCAACCAGTAAACCAACCATAACCAGTAAACCAACCAGTAAACCTACCGTAACCAGTAAACCAACCATAACCAGTAAACCAACCAGTGAACCGACCAGTAAACCAACCGTAACCAGTAAACCAACCAGTAAACCAACCGTAACCAGTAAACCAACCGTAACCAGCGAACCAACCAGTAAACCAACCATAACCAGTAAACCAACCGTAACCAGCGAACCAGCCGAGACCCCTCCACCCAGATGGCGGGGTCTCGGCTGGTTCGCCCCGTGTTCTCCTCATCCCGGTTGCTGTTGGTTTTGTGGTTGGTTCGCTGGGTACGTGGGGGTTGCTGGTTTCGGTTTGTTTACTGGTTGGGGTTTCGCCCCGTGTTCTCCTCATCCCAGAGGCTTTCACACCCTGACCAGTAAGCGGAGGGAGGTGGAGGTGGGGACGCTGGTTTTATTCAGCGGGAGGGGGCCGCACTTCACCGCTGGGTGGCGCCAGACAGCACCATCACCCTTGGAGCTGCAGGCCGCAGCCTGGCCACTAGGTGGCAGCACACCCAGATTAGCATTTAAACTCACTTTTTATGAGATAATTGTCACTTTATGTAAACGCTCTTTTATTACACAACCGCAGGTGTGGGGCTCTTCTCAGCTTTCTGGGGGCTCGTGTGGGCCACGATGAATCTCACTTTGACCAGGTCCCCTTCTGAGGGACGAGGTTTTCTTTTCTGAGGAGTCCAAATGGACTTTTTGATGTTTTGGAGAAATAAAAGTGCTACTGTCTGTGAGCGTTGGTTGTTGTTCTTTCACTAAACTGGTGACGCAGACGTGACGATGGACCTTCCTGCTCCGTCCGCCCGCCCCAGGACGGAGGACTGTCCCTGATCAACGGCCTGGAGGGACTGGAACCAGCCAGGGACAGAAGGTTCTGGGCTTGAAATCTGAGCCCTTCTGAAAAGTGAGTGGTGGTTGACAGGAATGTCGGACGGTCCCTGAAGGCACCACCGCCGGTCTCAGGTGTCCCTGGTGTCTCGGGTGTCCCAGGTGTCCTCTGTCAGCTGGGCTCTGGTTCCTGTCCTCAGAGGCTGGTTGGGCGTGATGGAGCAGAGCAGCTCAGGTAGGCCGAGGGGCGCTCGTCCTTTCCTTCCTCTCAGCTAGGCCTTCGGCACCAGTCCAGGTCCTGGCGGGGACGCCGGGACAGCCGGGACAGCCGGGACAGCTTCACCCACCTTCCTTCGCGTGGGCTGCTTTGGTGGTGAAGCTGTTCTTGGTGGTGCCTGGAGGTTCTCTGCTGCCGTCCCCTGATCTGGTCTCCACCTCTGGCTCCAGGTTCCCAGCATGCACCAGGGGCTGCAGGTCCTCACCAGGTCACCCGGAGCTTCTCTCCATCCCAGCGTCTGTGCTGAGAGTCGCCGTCGCCAGGCAACCACCTCCACCCAGCTCCAGCAGAGCGATGGAGGTCCAGCTGGGCTCCAGCAGCAGAGGTGAGTCCGGCATCAGCCGGGACCCGGGGGGCTTGAGGCTGCCGGCGTGACCGAGGTCCTCCTGCAGACGCCGCCGAGGCCTCGTCTGCTCCCCTGGGCTCCCCCGGAGCCTCCAGGACTCAGGACCAGCTGCACCGAGAGCTGCTGCTGGCCCACAGGAGGTGAGACTCGGCCCAGCCAGGCGGCTGCCGTCACCTCCACCCCCGCGGCTCCACCCACAGCCAGCCGTGGTGACGGAGCCCTGGCCAAGCCTCGTTATTAGCGTATTACCACCGGCTCCTGCCCCAGCAGGACCGGGGGGGCTTGTCTGACTCTGCTGGCTGCTTGCAGGAACCTGGTGCTGAGCAGCAGGTCTGAGCTTCAGCAGGTCCTGGAGAGGAGGAAGAGGGTGCAGCGGCAGGACGAAGGTGGGAGCAGGACCCCTCTGCAGGACGTCCTGCTCCAGCGCCAGCAGAAGCAGCTGCAGGTAGCAGAACTTCTGCATCCTGGCTCCTCCCCCCCAAAAGTCCTCCAGAGGTTCTGCCTCTTTGTCTTTGAGCAGAAGGAGAAGGAAGAGGAGGAGAAGAAGCGTGAGGAAGCACAGCTGGTGGAGTTTGTTCGGGTTCGACAGAACCTTCGGAAGATCCACTCGGTTCTCCAGAACCAGGCTGCCAAGTTCTGAGTGACTGGAGCAGCCGTTCCAGCCGGACCGGCTGCTCCTAGACCGGCCTGCAGAACTCGGGGGTTCCCGGGGGGACCAGTGGGTCCAGGAGTGGGTCTTCTGTGGGGCCCAGAGGGGAAATCCGCCTGCTTTTACCGCCTGCTGCTCTGTGTCTCTGTCCTCCTCCATGATGAAGAGCCTCTAAGCCAGGGGTGTCAAACTCATTCCACAAAGGGCCGTGTGGCTGCAGGTTTTTGTTCCAACCAATCGTGTCTGAAAACTCGGCTCAGTGGATGAAATGGCTTCAGTCAGGTGGGCTGTTGCCTGGTTGGAACAGACCTGCAGCCACGCGGCCCTTGGTGGAATGGGCTTGACACCCCTGCTCTAAGCTGATCATCAGACATCCAGATTAAAATGATCTGAGGCAGCTCCGCTTCCTGTGGTCCCCTCCACACACACACACACGCACACACACACACACACACACACACACACACACACACACGCACGCGCACTGCTGGTAACATGTTTTCACAGTTGATGATTCAATAATGCGCTAACTTGTTAGCCTGTTAGCAGGCGCTCTGGAGCATAGCTGCAGATTCATGACCATGTTGCTCTGTGACTCCGCCCCGTGAGAGGGTGAAGAAACCTGGAACCGTCTGAGGAACCTTCTCAGAGGTTCTCCAGCAGACCTAAACGTGATCACATGCTCAGTTTGGGCTCCTTGAGGCTTCTCCAGGTTCTCCCCCGTCCAGGATTCCAGGATCAGGGTCAGGAAGGAGGGAACCTCCGACCCCTCCCTCACCTTCCAACCCTCCTGGTGTCCTGGTGTAAACATCTGGGCCACGTGAGTGTGTGTGAGCACCTCTGTGGTCCAACCCAGCACCCAGATTCCAGGCGACCTGGAGAAGGTCCCCTAGAGGAGCGGGCGTCTCCGTCCAGCTGTCCCAGCAGCAGAAGGTCAGCCTGCAGCTTTTCCTGGCTGCTGCTCTCAGAGCTGCGCTGTTGTCGGCTGGATTCTGTTGTTTCCTATTTTTAGCGGCGCCACTCCTCCCTCCGGCAGCCGCGGACCTCAGGACGGGTCAGGAGCTTTTCTGGTCAACGCTAAAGGCTGAGCAGGTTCTGCCGGGCTGCATTTGTCCCGAGGACCCGCAGACATGGACGACGTCTACAAAGCAGCCGTGAGTAGAGCTCTAAGGCCAGAGGGAGGACCTGAAGGTCCTGGTCTGACGCGAGGAGGTAGAGCCAGCAGATCCAGGAACCATCAAAGCAGCCAAGGAGGCTCATCAGGGACGGGAGGTCAGATTAGACGAGATTAGCTCCAGATTATCTTCTGAGGAAGGGACTCCTGAACCGGTCTGAGCTGGGGGGCCGCGGCCCCGCCGAGGACGCCGAGGTCGCCGAGGTCGCGTCCTTGAAACAACCTAACACGCTTGGAATCTGATGCCTTCTGACGCCCTGGTCCAGACGAGGTTCAGGAGCACAGACGACCTTGATCCTGGTGCTGACCTAGCTAACCCAGCTAACCTAGCTAACCTAGCCGACCCAGCTAACCTAGCTAACCCAGATGACCCAGCTAACCTAGCTAACCTAGCTGACCCAGCTAACCTCGCTAACCCAACCCAGACAGAACAAAGGAGCAGAGGAGCGACATCTGATAATGTCCCCCCTCCCCCCATACTTCTATCTTTGTGAGGACTTTCGTAGTCAGAATGTAGCAGGTTTAAGAACACACACACACACACACACAGACACACACACACAGGTTTGGTTTGGGTTTTCAGTGAGCTCAAATGTTTCTGCAGCTTCTGAAAATAACATTTTTCTGCTTCTTTTGGTCTCCAGGTTGAAAACCTGACGGAGGAGCAGAAAAACGGTGAGTTTGGTTCTCTGGACCTGGTTCGAAGGGTTGGACCTTCGGAGCAGAAAGAGCAGTCTGGTCTTTTCCCGCTGGAGCGTGCAGCAGCGGCTGCAGCATCTGGACCTCCTGGCCTCCGCACACTCACGCTCTGCTGCTTTCAGAGTTCAAGGCCGCCTTTGACATCTTCATCCAGGATGCAGAAGACGGCTGCATCAGCACCAAGGAGCTGGGGAAGGTGATGAGGATGCTGGGCCAGAACCCCACCCCCGAGGAGCTGCAGGAGATGATTGACGAGGTGGACGAGGATGGTACGGGCCCGTCCTCGCAGCAGCTCCACCGCATTTGCTCCGCGGTGACGGCGGTTGCTGTTGGCGTTGGCAGGCAGCGGGACGGTGGATTTCGACGAGTTCCTGGTGATGATGGTGCGCTGCATGAAGGAGGAGAGCAAAGGAAAGTCGGAGGAGGAGCTGGCGGAGCTGTTCCGCATGTTTGACAAGTAGGTGGAGGTGGAGCGGCGACCGGACGACGGGATCGGAGCGCTTTGACCGGGACCTTCTGCCCTCTTCAGGAACTCAGACGGATACATCGACTTGGAGGAGCTGAAGGCCATGCTGGAGTCCACCGGAGAGACCATCACCGAGGACGACATCGAGGAGCTGATGAAGGACGGCGACAAGAACAACGACGGCAAGATCGATTACGACGGTAAACACGACCACCTCCCAAGATAAAGGTGGCGTCCACGTTTCCAGTCCTTGTTAGCGTTAGCATGGCTAACGCCTGTGTTCTGGGTGACAGAGTTCCTGGATTTCATGAAAGGGGTTGAATAAAGGAGCAGCCTTGGTCTCGGTGGACCTTCAGGTCTCCTGTGTCCAGCAGACGCCTCGCCTGGGACGGCGTCCGCCAAACGATTTTCAATAAAAAGACCTCAATTCTTTCATTTCTCTCCTTTTTTCATTATTTGAGAAATAAAACAGAAAGTTGAACTTGGGCTCCGCCCATCACTGAAGAGCAGTTCAAAAGACGTCACACACTTGAATCAGAGTTTGGAAGAATCCAGGAGCCGCCTCTTCTTCTTCGTCTTCTGGAGTTAAAACGTGCTGGTGATCAGATGAACCAGCCAGCGGAGAACTGCTGCCCCCTGCAGGCGGTGACGGGGACTACACGCACCGGTCTCAGGTAACAAATAAACAGCATAAAAAGGCTGGTTTTTTAAAAAAGATCTTTCCATCATTAACAAACATGTTTTAAACTATTTAGCCACTAGTAGTGATTCACATACGTGTTTGAGCCTGACCTGTGGCGACCCTCCCTCACCTTCCAACCCTCCTGGTGTCCTGGTGTAAACATCTGGGCCACGTGAGTGTGTGTGAGCACCTCTGTGGTCCAACCCAGCACCCAGATTCCAGGCGACCTGGAGAAGGTCCCCTAGAGGAGCGGGCGTCTCCGTCCAGCTGTCCCAGCAGCAGAAGGTCAGCCTGCAGCTTTTCCTGGCTGCTGCTCTCAGAGCTGCGCTGTTGTCGGCTGGATTCTGTTGTTTCCTATTTTTAGCGGCGCCACTCCTCCCTCCGGCAGCCGCGGACCTCAGGACGGGTCAGGAGCTTTTCTGGTCAACGCTAAAGGCTGAGCAGGTTCTGCCGGGCTGCATTTGTCCCGAGGACCCGCAGACATGGACGACGTCTACAAAGCAGCCGTGAGTAGAGCTCTAAGGCCAGAGGGAGGACCTGAAGGTCCTGGTCTGACGCGAGGAGGTAGATCCAGCAGATCCAGGAACCATCAAAGCAGCCAAGGAGGCTCATCAGGGACGGGAGGTCAGATTAGACGAGATTAGCTCCAGATTATCTTCTGAGGAAGGGACTCCTGAACCGGTCTGAGCTGGGGGGCCGCGGCCCCGCCGAGGACGCCGAGGTCGCCGAGGTCGCGTCCTTGAAACAACCTAACACGCTTGGAATCTGATGCCTTCTGACGCCCTGGTCCAGACGAGGTTCAGGAGCACAGACGACCTTGATCCTGGTGCTGACCTAGCTAACCCAGCTAACCTAGCTAACCCAGCTAACCCAGCTAACCTAGCTAACCCAGCTAACCTAGCTAACCTAGCTAACCCAGCTAACCTAGCTAACCTAGCTGACCCAGCTAACCTAGCTAACCCAGATGACCCAGCTAACCTAGCTAACCTAGCTGACCCAGCTAACCTAGCTAACCCAGATGACCCAGCTAACCTAGCTAACCTAGCTGACCCAGCTAACCTCGCTAACCCAACCCAGACAGAACAAAGGAGCAGAGGAGCGACATCTGATAATGTCCCCCCTCCCCCCATACTTCTATCTTTGTGAGGACTTTCGTAGTCAGAATGTAGCAGGTTTAAGAACACACACACACACACACACACACAGACACACACACACAGGTTTGGTTTGGGTTTTCAGTGAGCTCAAATGTTTCTGCAGCTTCTGAAAATAACATTTTTCTGCTTCTTTTGGTCTCCAGGTTGAAAACCTGACGGAGGAGCAGAAAAACGGTGAGTTTGGTTCTCTGGACCTGGTTCGAAGGGTTGGACTTCGGAGCAGAAAGAGC
>CAAE01007042.1:14189-26451 GCA_000180735.1 Tetraodon nigroviridis | reverse complement strand
GGACACGAGGGGCGGGTCCGGGGCCGTTTGGGTCGGGTCAAGGCGAGGCTGCTCCTGCTGGAGGCCGGAACCAGCTCCGGCTGGGACCGGCAGCTTCCCGAGGGCCTCCCGGCAGCAACATTCCCAAAACTTCCAGAACTTGTCCCAGACGGCTCCAATGACGTCACGGGGGCACGAAAAATGACCACCAATCACAAGTCAGAGCGGCCGGAGGCCACGCCCCCGGCAGCAGGCTAAACTGATCTCTGGTCAGCTGGCTGACTGTTCCCTGACAGCCTGTCCAGCACCAGAGGGACCAGGGTCATCGCCATGGTTACCGCCCATCATCAGGCCAGACGGGTCCCAACCAATCTGATCACTGGAGGAAAACAGGCTGGAACCAGTCAGACAACAGATGACTCAGCAAAACAGAGGCCCCGCCTCCTGCCATAGCTCCACCCCCTGGAAACAGGAATCAGACAGCAAATACAAAAACATTTGGACTTTTTATTGAGGTTTCCAACAGCACAGTAAAACACACACACACACACACGCACACGCACACACACACACACACACACACGCACACACACAGTGTAACAGCCACTCAGACAGGTGTGCGTCAACAGTGGGGACATGTTCCTGCCCGTCCCCAGTGGGCGGGGCTAGCGAGGCCTTCCGGACCAGGGCTGGAGCCCAAACCTGGGTGTGGGACCGTGACGTGGACCTGCTGTCCTGGACGGCTGGGCTCCACCTGGACTCACCTGGGGGAGGAGCGTCGGAGCAGCCCGACAGGTGAGCCGGTGTCAGGTGACCTGTCTGACAGGGGGAGGAGTGATGAAGACGTCCGAGCGGTGGTCCAGCGCGGCCTTCAGGAGCCTCCAAGCGGACCTCCGCCCGCAGACGCAGGTCCCACCCGGCCGGGCGCGTCTACTTGTGCCGGCTGCCCCGCCTCTTCATGGCGGCCGTGCACTGGGGACAGTACCACTTCCCTTTGGGGGCCTCCGTCAGGCCCACGCAGCCGTAGTGGAACCACTCGATGGGACACTGGAAGACAAGCAGGACGGGTCAGAACCCAGCGGGTCCAGGCCCGGGTCCGGGGTGCGGCTAAGGTGTGAGCGCTCACGTCTGTGTTGTCACAGCCGACCATCTCGCCGTAGGACACCTGCAGGACGGACAGAGTCACACTGAGGCTGCAGCGGGTGGAGGAGGCTAACCAGGCCCGGCTAACCAGGCCGGGCCAGGCTGGGCTAACCAGGCCGGGCTAACCAGGCCGGGCGAAGGTTAGCGGCCGTTACCTGGTTGCAGATGCAGTAGCGAGGCTCGTTGGGGTCGTAGGTCCAGTCCACCTGGCTGTTGGCCTCAGACTCCCGCAGCGCCGAGGCCTGCTGGGACAGTTCCTGGGCCAGCGCCGACGAGGAGGAGCAGGAGCACCGCGAGGAGGAGGAGGAGGACGAAGACGACTGGTGGTTGGAGGACTTGATGCCGCTCCTGGAAGAGGCGGCGTAGCCACGGTTAGCGGAGTCCGCCCCCTGACGGGCCATGGAGCCGGAGGCCTTACTTGGACTTGCGGCCCCTGGAGTCGGAGGCGGTGCTGGGGGCCAGGCTCTGGGTGAGGGTGGAGGCCAGGGCGGAGGAGGAGTAGCCGGCTCCCTCCCGGGGCAGCGAGCACTCGCGGCCCAGCTGGAAGTCGTTGTTCTTGATGGCCTCGTAGCTGGCCTTCAGGCTGGACGTCCTCCTGCCCTCCTTCATCTGCAACCACACCACACGTCGCCGCCGCCCTTTGGAGCGCGTCCGGTTCTGGTGCTGGTGCTGCTCTGACCTGGGCTGTGGCCTGGACCGCCTGGGCCGCCGCCATGGTGATGGCGCCGGCTCCGGCCCCGGGCCCAGAGGGCAGCGCGCTCAGGTTGTAGGAGGCCAAGGGCTGGGAGGAGGTGACGCTGTAGACGCTGTTGGCCGAGGAGGGCGCGCTGTTGCTGCGGCCGCCTGCGGCGACACACACAGCCGGTCTCACACACAGCCGGTCTCACACACAGCCGGTCTCACACACAGCCGGTCTCACACACTACCTGGGGCGTTCTCCTTGGAGGCGTCCGAGGTGAGCGTGGACAGCAGAGCCTCAGACTTGAACTTCTTCTCGGGGACGTGCTCGGCGGTGTGGTGCAGCGGCGCGCTGTACTTCCTCTCTGCGCCAACACAAGGTGGAGAGGAAGCAGGAAGTCGGCGGAGACGCGCGTGTGGGCGGTACTTACTCTCAGTGGTGGCGTGGGAGTGGACGTGATGGTTGTTGACCGGCTGGGACGGACTGTCCATCTCCAGGGACCCTGAGGGGGACAACGGGAGGTCAGAGGTCAGGCGGAGGTGTGCGGGGGCGGAGACACGGCGGTGCTCACGTCTCTCCAGGATCTCGGTGATGCCGGCGTTGTCGGCCTCCAGCTCCATCTTGAACTTGGCCAGCTCCTGGTCCAACTTGCGCAGGTGGCGGTCCACCTGGACAAGCACAGGCGTCCTCATCACCCAGGTCCTCCCGAAGTCCTCTCCGGTGAGGACACGCGCTCTCCGGCGAGGACACGTGCTCTCCGGTGTGGACACGCGCTCTCCGGTGAGGACACGCGCTCTCCGGTGAGGACACGCGCTCTCCGGTGTGGACACGCGCTCTCCGGTGAGGACACGCGCTCTCCGGTGTGGACACGCGCTCTCCGTTGAGGACACGCGCTCTCCGGTGAGGACACGCGCTCTCCGGTGTGGACACGTGCTCTCCGGTGTGGACACGCGCTCTCCGGTGTGGACACGCGCTCTCCGTTGAGGACACGCGCTCTCCGGTGAGGACACGCGCTCTCCGGTGTGGACACGCGCTCTCTGGCGAGGACACGCGCTCTCCGGTGAGGACACGCGCTCTCCGGTGAGGACACGCGCTCTCCGGTGTGGACACGCGCTCTCCGGCGAGGACACGCGCTCTCCGGTGTGGACACGCGCTCTCCGGCGAGGACACGCGCTCTCCGGTGTGGACACGCGCTCTCCGGCGAGGACACGCGCTCTCCGGTGTGGACACGCACTCTCCGGCGAGGACACGCGCTCTCCGGCGAGGACACGCGCTCTCCGGTGTGGACACGCACTCACCAGGTCGTAGATCTGATTGGCCAGCTGCACCTTCTCATCCGCGTCCTCCAAAGCTTTGTAATAGTCCTGGGGGACAGGCGGGAGCCGTCACCGAGGGCCGGCGGGTCCCCGCCTCGGGGCTCCTACCTTCTTGATGACCTCCATCTGTTCTTCTCTCCACTCCGGCTTGTTCTTCTTGGCGTTCACGAAGAACTCGTTGACCTTCTGCTCCAGCTGGTCTGTAGCGTCTGGATGAAGACAGGAGCCAGCAGCTGATCTGAGGTTCTACAATCAGACGTGAGCTGGAGACACAAGTCAGGGAGCCTAACCCCTGACCCCTGACCCCTGACCCTAACCCTCGCCAGTCAGGAGGAACTTCTAACAGAGACTACATTAGACGTTTTTAGTGTCGCGCTGAACTTACCAAAAACATGAATTCATTTACTCAGAAACGAGTCAACCTGGATGGTGTGTGTGTGTGTGTGTGTGTGTGTGTGTGTGGTGGGCCGGCACCTACTCTGGACCTGCAGGTCCATCTCCCTCATTTCCGTAAACCTGTCGCGGAGGTCCATGGGTAGCTGCTCGATCACTGCCGAAGAAGAAAGAGCGGTTACCGAGCTAGCCGCGCTAGGCTAGCAGCCCCGGCGACACAAGACGGCCAAACACGCGCTTTCAGGGCAACGGGCGCGACTCGCGCCGGGAATGCGTTTTAACAGGGAAAAACTCACTTTCCAAATAATCCTCCAGGTACAACATATTGCTCGATCTGTCGTTTTCGGCGCTTTATCCGAGAATTTAGCTCTTCCAAGATGGCGCCGCCAGTCGCTGCCTCCCTGCGAAACAAATCAAGTCAGAAAATGTGACGCAGCCGCTCCGCGCGTTCTCATTGGTTCAGAAGGACTCAGCTGGTTAGGTCACGTGGCCTTGTGGGAAATGTAGTTTTTGAAAATCCCTTAGCCTGTCCAACTTCCGTTTGTATTACAGTAATCCCTCGCTGTTTCGCGGTTCACTTATCGCGGTTTCGCCACTTCGCGGATTTTTATCGTGAATTGTGCTCTATATTACGATTGGCTGAAAATCACTTCGCGTCTTCACCACCTGTGCGTCAATAACCTTGCAGTCTAATCTGTACACGCACGTAAAACAGCTTGCCAAATTTACATCACGAAGGTGCGAAGTCTCTTGCAATGTGGAGTTGGTCTGAAACCCATAATGTGGAAGAAGCGCTCTGGAGCCACAAACACACCCTCACCGCTGGTTTCAGAAGAAAACGCTCCAGAGCGGAGTCAGGGTGCAGCGGCTCAGTCTGGAGAGAACCCGAACCCTAACCCTAACCCTAACCCTAACCCTAACCCTAACCCTAACACACCCTCACCGCTGGTTTCAGAAGAAAACGCTCCAGAGCGGAGTCAGGGTGCAGCGGCTCAGTCTGGAGAGAATAGAATAGAATAGAATAGAGCTTTATTTGTCCCACAGCGGGGAAATTGCACTGTTCCAGCAGCAGAAACGTTGGAGAAAAAGTACGAAAGTGCAGGAAGAAGGCAGAGAAATACAAATACTATCTGTAGGAATGTGACATTATGTACACCAATAAATATTATATACAGGATTTACATGGAGTATGGGTGTGAGAGGTGTGTACATGTAGTTTGTTAGTCCTTGTGGAGGACCTAGGAAGCAGCGTTGAAGAGTCTGATGGCTGTGGGGAGGAAGGACCTGCGCTACGCTCCTTCTTGCACTGAGGAGGCCTCAGTCTGGAGCTGAAGGAGCTCCCCAGGGTCTCCACAGTGTGGTGTAGGGGGTGGGAGGTGTTGCTTCTGATGGACGTCAGCCTGGCCAACGTCCTCCTGTCCTCCACCTCCTCGATGGAGTCCAGGCTGCAGCCCAGGACAGAGGCAGCGCTCTGAACCAGCTGGTTCAGTCTCTTCCTGTCCCTGTCCGTGCTGCCTCCCCCCCAACACGCGATGGCATAGAACACTGCCGAGGCCACCACAGTGTCGTAGAAGGTCCTCAGCAGAGCCCTGCTCACGCCAAAGGACCTCAGTCTCCTCAGCAGGTGCAGGCCACTCTGGCCCTTCTGGATCAGGGCGTTGGTGCTGTGGGACCAGTCCAGTTTGTTGTTCAGGTGAACACCCAGGTATTTGACCGAGTCCACCAGCTCGATGTCCGACCCCCGGATGTTCACAGGTGTGTGGGGTGTGGAGGTCCTCCGGAAGTCCATCACCAGTTCCTTTGTTTTGCTGGTGTTAAGGAGAAGGTGGTTCTCCTCACACCAGCCAACCAAGTCGGTGATGACTCCTCTGTCCTCCAGCTCGTCCCCCCCTGACACGCAGCCAACGATGGCGGCGTCGTCGGAGAACTTCTGGAGGTGGCACCTCCCAGAGTTGTCTGAAGAGTAGACTGAGAAGAGGAATGGAGAGAGCACGGTCCCCTGAGGAGCCCCCGTGCTGCACACCACCACCTCTGACAGGCTGTCCTGCAGCCTGACGTACTGGGGCCTGTTGGTGAGGTAGTCTGTGGTCCAGGCCACCAGCTGCTGGTCCACGCCCGCGTCCTCCATCTTCCTTCTGAGGAGTGGAGGCCTGATGGTGTTGAAGGCGCTGGAGAAGTCAAAGAACATGACTCACAGCGCCTCCAGAGGCCTCCAGGTGGCGCAGGGCCCGGTGCTGCAGGTAGATCACCGAACCCTAACCCCCTAACCCTAACCCTCACCCTAACCCTCACCCTAACCCACCCGAGTCACTATTTGTCCTACTGCACTTTCTACTTTTTCATAATCATTTAAAATGTTCTCCCGCTTAGTCCAGTTACTCGGGTCGCGGTGGGCGGTGCTAATCTTCGCAATGTGAAGCCTTCTGTTCACATTGATGATTTAAATTAATATTTGACAGTACGGAAGTTATTTAAACGTTTCTTAAGTACTTATATATAAACAAATGATTGAGCCTGTAAAATGATTTGTTATTTATTTTCAATGTATAATAGTGTATTTTACTGAATAATAATTGTAAGAAAAAGTAATGGTTTCCACCTCGCGGCTTTCACCTATGGCGGGTTCTCTGGAACCGAGCCCCCGCGGAAACTAAAACTAAAACTAAAACTAGAAATAAAAAATAGGGCTCAAATAGACCAGTTAAAATTATAATTGAACGACATAATTTCATAGACTGACACATGAGACACCTCAATACTCCACACGCAAACTAAAAACCCTCGACAACCACGAATATTCCTACTTACTGAAAAAATTCAATTCCTCTCGCCCGATGACCTGTGAATTATACACCAAGGCCACAGAATATTGAGTCTATAAAAGACAAAAAGTGGAGTTAAACCCAACTTCTCTGCTGGATGAAGCGATGTTCGCCAGCGCCGTAACAGCGGGATGACGCCACTTCCAGTGTAAAAGGGAAACACGTCTCTTTATTTCTGCACTTTTCACCTGTGTAGTCGGCTTTTTCCTTTCGCTGGTCTTCTTTGAGTCTGTCTGACGCCTGAACGGATGACGCGCGCTCCCGCACACGCACGCCTGAGCACTCAAAAGCAACCGTGGGCGCCCCCTAGCGGGGAGGCTGGGCACGGCGCCCCTGAGACTCGACGTTAGTAGCTATGTTCTGTCTCCACCGCAAAAGTTCGTATTTAAAGTACACGAGAAATTAATCCAAAAAGAGAAAATAAATGACACAAATTAATAAAACAAGTTACTTTTCTCTTTGAATGAATCAACCGCGCTTCACTGTGAAAGGGCTCGCGGGCTTCCGTAGCGCCTGTCGGCAGCGAAACAGCCGGTGAAACGGGTGAAAACGTGTCTTCCAAACGGAGAGTTCTCACCTTTTCTGGCCAGAATAATGAGCCGGAGCTACAACGATGAGCTGCAGTTCCTGGATAAGATCGGCAGCAACTGCTGGAGGATCAAAAAGGGCTTCGTTCCCAACATGCAGGCGAGTTCTGGCACTTTTAGCTAGCTGCTGAGGCTCCGCCGGTTAGCAGCCGCTAACGGCCGCGCTTCCGGCCGGCAAAGGCCGGAACTCGGTCTACGTAGCGTAGCAGCGCCCAGAGGCGCGGGCTGAGCCGGATCTGGGTTTGTTCCAGGTGGAGGGGAACTTCTACGTGAACGACGCGCTGGAGAAGCTGATGTTCGAGGAGCTGCGGAACGCCTGTCGGGGAGGTGCTGCCCTCACCTGGCCGAGGCTCGCGCTCGGGCCCAGGTGTTGAGGGCCCCTGTGTCTCTGTTGCAGGCGTGGGCGGCTTCCTCCCAGCCATGAAGCAGATCGGGAACGTGGCGGCGCTGCCAGGAATCGTCCACGTCAGTGGCGTCTTCCCGAAGGTTCCCCCAGAGCCCCGCTGACCTCTGACCTCTGACCTCTCTGACCCGCAGAAGTCCATCGGTCTCCCCGACGTTCACTCCGGCTACGGCTTCGCCATCGGCAACATGGCAGCGTTCGACATGAGCGACCCGGCAGCCGTGGTGTCTCCAGGTAGGCGTCTCCAGGTGGGCCCTGGCTCCTCCCCCAAGCCGGGGCGTCTCTGTAGACCTGCGTGCGTCCCGCAGGGGGCGTCGGCTTCGACATCAACTGCGGCGTCCGGCTGCTGAGGACCAACCTGGACGAGGGCGACGTCCAGCCGGTGAAGGAGCAGCTGGCCCAGTCGCTGTTCGACCACATCCCCGTGGGCGTCGGCTCCAAGGGCGTCATCCCCATGGGGGCCAAGTAAGGAGGCGGCGCGGGGGGCGTGGCCGGCGCTCCCTCGCCCGCTGATGGGAGCCGGTGTGCTGGCAGGGACCTGGAGGAGGCCCTGGAGATGGGCGTGGACTGGTCCCTGAGGGAGGGCTACGCCTGGGCCGAGGACAAGGAGCACTGCGAGGAGTACGGGCGCATGCTGCAGGCCGACCCCAACAAGGTGTCCTCCAAGGCCAAGAAGAGGGGCCTCCCTCAGGTAGCGGCGGGGGCGGGGCCCGCCGTTCCAGACCGGCTCAGGGAGGCGGTTTTGGGTCCCTGACGCTTGCGGTCTGCAGCTGGGCACTCTGGGAGCCGGGAACCACTACGCCGAGATCCAGGTGGTGGAGGAGATCTACAACGACTACGCCGCCAAGAAGATGGGCGTCGACCGCCGGGGCCAGGTGTGCGTGATGATCCACAGCGGCAGCCGAGGCCTGGGCCACCAGGTGGCCACAGGTGAGACGGCCCAGCCCCCCTGGGGGAGGAGCCTCGCGCCAGCCTCGGAAGCTGCTGACCGTCCCGCCTCCCCTGGACAGACGCGCTGGTTGCCATGGAGAAGGCCATGAAGAGGGACCGCATCTCGGTCAACGACCGTCAGCTGGCGTGTGCGCGCATCACCTCGCCGGAGGGCCAGGACTACCTGAAGGGGATGGCGGCGGCGGGGAACTACGCCTGGGTCAACCGCTCCTCCATGACCTTCCTCACCAGACAGGTGAGTGGGCGGGGCGGGGGGCGGGGCCAGCGCGCTCACACCAGCTGTCCTCCCAGGCCTTCTCCAAGGTGTTTGCGACCACGCCCGACGACCTGGACATGCACGTCATCTACGACGTGTCCCACAACATCGCCAAGGTGGAGGAGCACGTGGTGGACGGGAGGCAGAGGACGCTGCTGGTGCACCGCAAGGGCTCCACCCGAGCCTTCCCCCCGCACCACCCGCTCATCCCCGTGGACTACCAGGTGTGTGTCGGCGCGCGCGCACGCGCACACGCACACACGCGCTGACGCACGTCCCTCCGCCTCCAGCTGACGGGCCAGCCCGTCCTCATCGGAGGGACCATGGGGACCTGCAGCTACGTCCTGACGGGGACGGAGCAGGGCATGACGGAGACGTTCGGGACCACCTGTCACGGAGCGGTAGGACTGTTGCCTGGCAACGCCCAGCCCGGGCCCCGCCCCTTCCTGACCACTCCCCTCGGGGCTTTCAGGGCCGCGCGCTGTCTCGGGCCAAATCCCGCCGGAACCTGGACTTCCAGGACGTCCTGGACAAGCTGGCCGACCTGGGAATCGCCATCCGCGTGGCTTCGCCCAAGCTGGTGATGGAGGAGGTGAGTGTGCGCCCGCCCCGCCCACCCGGGCCAGCGCGTGCACGTCTGCGCGCACGTGGCAGAGCGGCCCTTTGTCTTTCAGGCTCCGGAGTCCTACAAGAACGTGACGGACGTGGTGGACACCTGCCACCAGGCCGGCATCAGCAGGAAGGCCATCAAGCTGCGGCCCATCGCCGTGATCAAAGGCTGACGGAGATCAAAGCCAGCAGCGTTCGGTCGGAGGCCTGGTCCTGACCCGGATCAGATCAGACCTTTTCATTTGTGACGGCGATGGGCCAATCAGCGCCGGCGTGCCTCAAGCCCCGCCCACACCCTTCCCATTCTGTTGATAAAATAAAGTATTTTCTGCTCAGCAAACCTGCTTCCAGTCGATATCTGGTTTCCATGGAAACGCTCACTGCTGCTTCAAGTTCAAAGCAAAAGGGAGGACTTTTCTTTTGACCCTTTGACGTCAAATCCAAATGAATAAATTCGTTCAAGAGCGGATTCTCTTTTATTTTGAGCCGTGGCGGCGTCCTCCTTCCCTCCCTTTCTTCGTCTGCTAACAAAGTGGTTAAATAATACTCGATTTGTTCTCAACGAAGACAAAGGCCAGATTCGTGGAGCTCTGGAACTGGGGCGTCTCAGCGTCCCGGCGTCTCCAGACGCGTCACTTTTCCAGGAAAGTTGCCTCTTTTCATCGTCTCAGAAAAACAGACGTTCACCTTTCACCTTGGCTGTGAGGTTGGCCACGCCCCCCAGCGCTGCCCGGGCTCTGGTGTCCACGGGTCCACTTCCACACGGACCAGAGGGACTGTGTCCTGGTCCTGCAAACGAGGCTAAAGGACAACTGTAATGTCTGGTGGGAGTGTCCTCAGCCTCCATGTCCTGTCCTCCACCTCCTCTCTTCCATGTCCTGTCCTCCACCTCCTCTCTTCCATGTCCTGTCCTCCACCTCCTCTCTTCCATGTCCTGTCCTCCACCTCCTCTCCTGGAGTCAGTCCAACTCAGCTCGTCCCCTAAACTTTCGCTCGCTGGAAAAAAGCCTGAAAAACAAAAACCGTCAGGTCCTCCAGAGTCAGGAGGTCAAAAAGGTCCAGGAGACCAACCGGGAGAGTGTGTGTGTGCGAGTGTGTGTGTGTACCTTTGTGTAGTTCTTCAGGACTTTGATGTCCGGCTGCTGAATCACCTGACAGAGTTCCTGAAAGGGCGGCAAACGTGTGGATCAGGTGGGTCGGCGCTCACGTTGTTGTTAGCGGCGCAGCTTAGCTGGGCTAGCTGGGCTAGCTTCCACGCTACGCTGGGAGCTCCGTCCCACCGCTGCCAGCGGCTAAACTGAGGACGGGGGCGTGTCCTTGGTTACCTGGGAGACGTCTGGCGCCACCTGCAGCGATGGTAGGTAGTCCTGCTGCAGGAAGTGGATGAACTCAGGGCCCTGGAGCACAGACAGAGAGGGTCAGGAGCGCTGGGGGGCCCCAGGGGGGCTGCTGGGGGGCCCCAGGGGGGCCGCAGCGGAGGCTCAGGCTCAGGCTCACCCTCTTCAGGTGGATGGTCTTCAGCGTGACCGCGCACTCGGACAGCGTCTGAAAGACAAAGGCAGCGTCCCTCAGGCTCCGGCGCACGCGTCCTCCCAGCGGGGACTTACCAGGACGGTCTGGGCGTCGGCCAGGTCGAAGGTGGGCTTGAGAGGAGCCAGGAAGCAGGCGGGGACGATGTGCTTGTAGATGAAGTCGGGGAAGCCCACCATGCCGTCTTTCCCCCCTGCGGGAGACAGAAGGTGAGCAGAGGGGCGGGGCGGCGCCCAGGTCACATGGGCGGCGGCTCACCCCACAGCTCCACCAGCTTGGACAGGATGATGAAGCAGGTCTTCTGGGCGACGGGGTCGGGGATGTCCACGGCGCCCTGGACGATGGTGAACACCACCCGCTCCACGTTCTCGGCCCCTGGGCACAGACTGAGGTCAGGGCGGAGCCCCCCGGCCGGGACCCGCCCACAGAGCCCCCGCACGCTCACCCTGGTTGGCCATCACCTCGTTCATGCCGCTGCCCGCCACCGTCTGGATGAAGGTGAAGTAGCTCCGCCTCAGCAGCTGCTTGTCCAGCGCCGCCGCCTGGTCGTTGTGGTCGGCCGGCCGGGCCAGGACCTCGAAGATGGCCAGGACCAGGGGCATGAAGACCTGCTGCAGGAAGGGAGACACCTGCCGCTGCCGTGGCGACGGGCGGGCGGTGGGTGGGCGGCTGCTGCGGGGCGGGGCGGGGGGGCGGGGCTGCCTACCTTGAACTTGGCCGTCATCTGGCTGATGAGGGGGATGAACTCCTGCAGGTCCTTGGCCTCGCAGTCCTTCAGCATGTGCTGGGAGGCGGCGGGGATGAAGGGCAGCACCTCCTCCTCCAGACAGATGATCATGCGGTGCAGGAAGGAGCGCACGCAGCTGCGCAGCGCCCCCCGCTGGACGGGGCAGCTGAGCGCCGGCAGGAAGGCCTGCATGCAGTCGCGGTAGACCTCGGTGCAGCCGCACTGCTTCACCGTCTGCTTGTTGCTGAAGGCCTTGCTGGTGCGGCTGTGGGCGGGGCCAGAGAGTCACGCCTGCGCTCGCCACCACTCGGGGACCGTGCGTGGGCGGCGCTCACCTGGCGAAGCCCACGGCGTGGCTCAGGCAGTCGGCCAGCGCCGCCTGGCGCTCCTGGTCGGCCTCCCGGGTCAGCTTGGCCAGCAGCGCGGTGAAGGCGTCGGTCAGCGGCAGCAGCAGGCTGCGCATCAGCGCCTGCTTGCGCTGCACCGGACTCTCGCCGCTCACGATCAGCACGCCCGCCGCCTCGAACATGAAGAGCTGGTCGTCGCTGGTGAGCAGCGCCGGGAAGCCGTTCTCCTGCGGGGACAGGAACGGCGTCAGGTTCCCGCTGGCGGCACGCGGCGGGGCGGGGCCGGCGGGTCACGTGACTCCTACGGGAGGGGCCAGCTCCAGCAGGTCCTGGATCCGGGTCAGGATGTCCTCCACGAAGGCGTTCATGTGTTTGCTGGGGGACAGAGGAGGAAGAGGCCAGAGTTAGCCGGGGCCCGGGGCCCGCGCGGCGGCGGCGGCGGCGGCGGCACCCACTGCAGACTCTTGACGAATCTGGAGAAGAGGTACGCCCCCCGGCTGCGGACCTTGGGGCTGCTGTT